>PVKM010011557.1:0-33037 GCA_004027735.1 Carollia perspicillata
GTCCAGGAAGCTCAGAGAGTCCCAAAGAAGGTGGACCCAAGGAGAAACACACCAAGGCACATCATAAATTACCCAAGATAAAAGATAAGGAGAGAATCTTAAAAGTAGCAAGAGAAAAAGAGAAAATTACTTACAAAGGAGTCCCCATTAGACTATCAGTTGATTTCTCAAAAGACACCTGGCGGGCAAGAAAGGACTGGAAAGAAGTATTCGAAGTCATGAAAGGCAAGGACCTACAACCCAGATTATTCTCTCCAGCAAAACTATCATTTAGAATGGGAGGGCAGATAAAGTGCTTCCCAGATAAGGTTAAGTTAAAGGAGTTCATCATCACCCAGTCCTTATTATAGGAAATGTTAAAGGGACTTGTGTAAGACAAAAAAGACAAAAAAATATGAATAGTAAAATGACAACAAACTAACAGCTATTAACAAGGAATCTAAAAACAAAAACAAACGAAGCAAACAACTAGAACAGGAACAGAATCACAGAAATGGAGATCACATGGAGGGTTTACAGCAGGGGAGTGGGAGGGGGAGAGAGGAAGAAAAGCTACAGAGAATAAGTAGCATAAATGGTGGGTAGAAAATAGTCAGGGGGAGGTTAAGAATAATATGGGAAACAGAAGCCAAAGAACTTACATGTATGACCCATGGACATAAACTAAAGGGGGGGAATGCGGGTGGGAAGGGGGTGTTTAGGGCAAAGGGGAATAAATGGGAGTAAAATGGGACAAGTATAATAGTATAATCAATAAATTATACTAAAAATAAAATATCTTGACCTGGCTTGTATAGCTCAGTGGATTGAGCGCCGGCTGTGAACCAAAGGGTTGCCAGTTCGATTCCCAGTCAGGGCACATGCCTGGGTTGCAGGCCAGGTCCCCAGTGGGAGCCACATGAGAGGCAACCACACACTGATGTTTCTCTCTCCCTTTCTCCCTTCCTTCTCCTCTCTCTGAAAATAAATAAATAAAATCTTAAAAAAAATAAAAATAAAATATCTTGAGATTAAAAATAAAATATACATAAGGAAGAGAAAAAAATTGTTTTCATAAGTAATCAAGGACCTGATCAGGACAATAGAAACTATTTTAATAAAATATAGAATCTTTACTTTCCAGGTAGAAGACATTCTACAATATCTGTAGTAGAATAAATACAACAAACTTTTTAACAGAGTGAAAAGAACCAGACTCTTATTCTGCATTAGATTACTTCTGATATTTAAATTCATTTACTTAATTAAATTTTAACCTTATCCAGCTTACCCACATATAAAATCTCCTTAAGGCCTGGGCAGGTAGTTCAGTTGGCAAAAGTGTTGTCCTGACATGCCAAGGTTTTAGGTTTGATTCCCAGTCAGGGAGCATATAAGAAACAATCAATGAATCCATAAGTAAGTGGAACAACAAATATCTCTCTCTTTCTTTCTCGCTTCCTCTCTCTCTAAAATCAATAAATATAAAAAAATTTAAAAGAATTAATCACAGTAAGAAATAATATCAAATACCAGCAAGCTGAGGATGGGACATTCTGAGCCCACACACTTCCTGTGGGAGCACTGCAGCTGACAATGATATATATACAAACACACGCATACTATTCATATACAAACACATACATAAATGTATACACACACACAACTATTATACATATATGCTCTAGAAAAATTTCTCAAACTTATGCCCAAAGAAATAACACTCCATGCAATACAAATAAAACAGCAAAAAATTGGAAATAAGACTTCCAGTCAAGATGGAGTTGTACACAAACATGCTTTGTCTCCTCATACAACTATAGAAAAAAATTACAACTAGGCTACAAAATAAGTATCACCCATAAAGGGCAGGAAATCAAGCTGTATGGAAGTCTGACAACCAAGAGTTTAAAGAAGCTACATTCATCCAGATGGGCAGGAGGGATGAAGAAGCACAGAGAGGTGGAGATAGAAAGGTGCAGAGAAGCACAGTACCACAGAGTGGCATCTCGAGGTACCAGAACAGGCAGCCCCACATTCATGTGTGGTGGATAAAAATCAGGAGGGATACCTCGGGAGCAAGGGATCCTAGCCCGAAACCAGACTACCTAGCAGCCCAGCAGCCCAGCAGCCCAGCACCAAGAAGATAAATTTCTGTAATTTTTGGCTGCAAAAACCAGTGGGGTTTGGGGCAGCAGAAGAAAACACCAGATCCTCCTATAGGTCCCTCACAGGCTTAAGACTTATGCAGATCCACCCCCTCTGGGACTGAGCACCAGGGCAAAAGCTGGAAGGGACAGTGGCCTAAAAAGGGAAAAAATGAAGTGACTGAAAACAGAGAGCATGCTGGGATACAGCTTCCTCACGGACAAGCCTCCAGAAGCTAGGCAGCAGCACTGTACCCTCTCTAAGCCCTCCCCTGCACTCAGAGCCACAAAGCCGTGAAATGGTTTGCCCCAGCCCAGCAATTGCCTAAGGCTCCACCCCACACAATTTACAGGTCCACTCTTACAATAGGTGACGCTACTAAGATAGGAAGTCAAAGCAGCTTTACCTAATACACAGAAACAAACACAGGGAGACTGTCAAATTGAGACAAAGAAATATGGCCCAAATGAAAGCAGAATAAAAAGACCCAGGCAGAAATGAAGGTTACATTAAGTAAAATGAAGAAAAATCTACAGGGAACCAACAGTGGAGGGGAAGAAACTGAGTATCACATCAATAATTTGGGACATAAGGAAGAAAAAAGCATTCAAACAGAACAGCAAAAAGACAAAAGAATTAAAAAATGAGGACAAAATAAGAAGCCTCTGAGACATCTTCAAACACACCAACATCCAAATCATAGGGATGCCAGAAGGAGAGGAGGAAGAAACTGAAAACTTATTTGAAAAAATAATGAAAGAAAACTTCCTAATTTGGTAACAGAAATAAGACTTACACGTCCAGGAAGCACAGAGTGTCCCAAACAAAATGGACACTAAGAGGACCACATCAAGACACATCATAATTAAAATGCCAAAGGTTAAAGATAAAAAGAGAATATTAAAAGCAGCTAGAGAAAGCAGAGAGTTACCTACAAAGGTGTGCCCATAAGATTATCAGCTGATTTCTCAAAAGAATCCTTACAAGCAAGAAGGGACTGGAAAGAAGTATTTGAAGTCATGAAAAGTAAGGACCTACAACCAAGATTACTCTATCCAGCAAAATTATTGTTTAGAATGGAAGGGCAGATAAAGTGCTTCCCAGATAAGGTCAAGTTCAAGGAGTTCATCATCACCAAGCCCTTATTATATGAAATGTCACAGGGACTTCTTTAAGAAAAAGATCAAAACCATGAACATTAAAAAGGTAACAAATTCACAACTATCAACTGAATCTTTAAAAAAAATAATAGTTAAAAAAAAGCAAGCAAACAACCAGAACAGGAAAAGAATAATAGATACAGAGATAATTTGGAGGGTTATCAGCTGGGAGGGGGAAGAGAGAGAACGGGGGCGGGGGAGGTGCAGGGATTAAGAAGCATAAATTGGTAGGAACAAAACAGACAGGGGGACATTAAGAATGGATAGGAAATGTGAAGCTAAAGAACTCAGATACACCACTCATGGACATGAGCTAAGGGAGGTGGGAGGGATTGGTAAAGGAAAGAGAGGTACCAAGTAGAGGAGGCAAAGGGGGGAAAATTGGGACAACTATAACAGCATAATCAATAAAACATATTTTTTAAAAAATTGGAAATAACCTAAGTATTGATCAAAAGATTATTAATAAAACTGGAAAATAATATGCAATGGAATGAAGGAATCAGAGTATAAATGAAGGAATTAGTATAAATATGGGTAAATCTAAAAATGTTTTAAGATATGTAATTATATGCATTTATAATTATAATTACAGAAATATACACAGGATAATAACCATTTTACACAAGAATACTATTTAGGGACATAAAACATGCATGGGAATGATAAATACCAAGTTCAACTGGTGGTGACCTCTGGGGGAAGGAGAGAGAAACAACTGGTATGTGCACAGAGGAAGGACTTCAATCTTTGTAACACTGAAGTGCTTAAGTTAAGTGGTGGGTACTCAATACCTTAAGTGTTTTTGGGAAACCTGGTATGTGTCTTCATCATTAATTTTTCCATGAAGAATTAAAATTCAGCATGAAAAAAATGTTATGAGGGCCAAAACAATTTCTAAACTAGTAGGATGTATTTGTTAAAAGAAATAATGATTTGACTCTGTGCCATTTAACATTGAGAATATAACTTTAAACTGAGACTATAAAATGTTGTTCGGTATATGTCAGCTGATACATATTGGTTATTAAAGTAGCTAAATGTAATGCCATACAGGGGACAGGAGCAGACAGAGAGGAGACTGACAGGGACTCTGCATGAACTGGTCCTGAAGGAGTCCCCTACGACTACACCACGGAGGTCCGCCAAGTCCTCATCATCTGGGTGCCCTCTAACACACCAACTAGTGCTGCGGTGGGGGGTGTTTCACCAACATCCTGATTCTGCGACCACACAGCAAGCTTTAACAACCGCTCTCATGCTAGAGACTAGGCTGCTGGAGCCGTGCCGGGAGCTACAGGGAATCAGAGTTTTGTCTTGCCTTGTGCAGTCTGTTCACTGCCCTCCAGGCCCAGCAGCGAGGTCTGGAGGACTACTCTGGTAGTGCCTTCAGTTGAAGGCAGCCTTTATCCACACTGTCAGTGTGGAACTTCTTCAGGGTTCAAGGTTTATTTTAGAAATAATTATCTTTCTCTATGGAATGTTAAACATTTGTATTGTGACTCCGAGACTACTTCTGAAAAACTGTAATATCTTTTTGTTTTTACTGTGGAACCATACCCTGCAACCTCGACCATGCAGGACCTAAAAATACAGTTTCACCCTTATTCCTTCTGTGATCATGAATTTTCTATTTGACAGTATCGAAAGTTTTATTTGAGATGAGTATTACTTGGTTCTTTACTTTTTAAATTCACTTTTTTAAAACGTTAAAAATTATTTCTTTTTTATGGTTTACACCCTCTCGGTCCATCACTATCCCCTCAGGTGTGCCCTTACGCTGTCTGGCAATTCTACTGTCTCTCCTACTCCACGTGCCCTCCTACACACATCTTCAATCATTCTATCTTTCCTCTTCCTCAAACCTCAAACCTCTTACCCAATCCCGATACCAACTCACTAAGAAAACAAAATCATTCAGAAGAGAAATTCCACCAGCACCCACCACCAAATCTACCCACCTACCAGGATCGGAACCCACATACTCTGCGTTCCCGCTGTTACCACAGGTGGACTTAATTCACAGTGGAAGCCAACTGTCCCCTACTGCACTACATTTTCTCCCTTCTTGTCTCCTAAGGGACTTCATATCAACAGCTATCCTCATCAAAGTATCCCTCTTTAGAGAATCATTCACATCAGCAATGCTACTCATCTTTAAAAAAAGTTGAATGGGCTTTCATTGCTAACTCTGATGCAGCAGCAGATTATCAGACCAATTCTTCTAGGAACCACTGGATAAAACATGTAAGACATCTATCCGAAGACAACAGAGAACTATACGAAGTCAGTCAACCTGTATGAGGCTTCAAAGCAAATATAAGTTTCTAAACGAGCTAATAGAAACGGGAGACAAAACTGGAGCGCAGGGATTGCCAGGGAGGGACACCCCAGGCTTTCAATCAAGAACCCTGAAAGTTAAATACAATACAGGGTAAACACAAAGAAAATCACACCAAAACCAACCACTAAGAAACAAAATCAAAAAAAGAATCTTAGAAGCTGCCCCAAAACAACGAGGATCTCAAGCTGACTTCTCAACAGAAAATGGGTCTCTTTAAAGTGGGGAACGAAAACAGCTGCTGATTTAGAATGAGACTAAGCAGGGCCAGCCTTTACAAATAATGGTGAAATAAGACATTCCTCTCACGCACACACACACAAATTTGTTGCCAGCAGGCCCACAGTAAAAGAAACACTTCAGAGAATTCTTCGAGCAGAAGATTGTAAGAGGAGAGTTTAAAATATTATTGTACATTGCTTACTAGAGACATACCTTAAAACATAAGGGCTCAGAATGACTAAAATAAAATGGTAAAAGACATGCAAACACTAACCAAAAGGAAACCTGTACGGTCGGTCACCTTAGTATCTGACAAAAGGGACCTAAGACAAGAAACACCACTGAAGTTGGAGGGTCGCTTCACAATAACACATATGATGATCCACTTAAAAAGTCCTAGGAATTCTAAACTAGAATACATAAAATAAGCAAGCACCAAAATATATAAAGTAAAAACTGACAGAACCAAAGAGAAAAACTGACGCATCTGCAATCACAGTGGATTTTAACAGGCCTCTCACAGTAACCAATAAAGCAAGGAGGCAAATATCCTTATCAGATATTCCTATGAAATAGGAAAAAAATATACCAAAGTAGAAGAAAACAAACAGTAAAATAGAAACAAATTTTTAAAATAGAAAACAAACATTCAAGAGAGAAAAATCAAAGAAGTTTGTTCTCTGAAAAAAACTCAAACATGATACTTTTTAACATGTCTAGCCATGTAAAATCAGAGAAAGCACAAATCCTAATACCAAGACTAAAAAGGATGGATAATAAATACTAAGGATTTCACAGACATTAAAACAGTGAGAGAATATTAACAACCTTTGCCCAATAAATTTGAAAAGGTACATGAAACGGACAAATTACCAGAACAACACAACTTATTAAAAGTGACAAAGAAATAGAAAATCTAAAAACAAATACACATTAAAGAAATTGAATATGAATTAAAAACTTTCTTACAAAGAAAACTGCATGCCTATATGGCTCCAACAATAAATTTTCCAAGCACATAAAAAAACTTAACAATCTTACATGGAAAATAGTAAAAGACTTGATAAGAACAAAAAAAAAAATGACAGGCCTATCTTTCTCATAAACAAAATATTAGTAAATCAAACCTACCAGTAACATAAACAATATATAATAGAGCAAAACCAAGTTACTTACATTCAGTCCAAGATTCAAGACTGGTTTAATATTAAATTTTTTATTTATGAATTAGTGGAATAAGGGTGAAAATCGTAAATTTTCAGTAAGTGCAGAAAAAGTGGTTGATAAAATCTGACACATTCTTTAACACCTTGACTTATAAATCACATAAAATAAAATGCAGTCATTTTAAGTATATAATTCAATTATTTTTAGTAAATTACAGAGTTGTACAACCATCAGCACAATCCAACTTTAGAATATTTCCATTATTACAAAAACATCCCTCACACCCCTTGCAAGCACTCCCTGTTCCCACCTCCAGCCCCTGGCAACCACCAATCTATTTTCCTATAACTTTTCCTTTCCTAGATTTTCATATAAATAAATCCATACAACATAGTCATGCACCAATAAGGATATTTCGCTCAAAACGGAACCATATAATGGTCCGATAAGATTATAATGGAGCTGAAAAATTCCTATAGCCTGGAGACACCTTTGCGTAACGCGTTAGTCATGTGTGGTGACGCTGGTGTAAGCAAGCCTACCTCCTGCACTGCCAGGCCTACAAAAAGCACAGCACATACAATTACTGAGAGAGGCTATCCCATGTAGGTTTGTGTAAATGAACTCTTTGATGCTCACGCAACAAAACTGCCTAATGACATGTTTCTGCCATTAAGGGGAACACGACTATCTATATATGGTCTTCTGTGTCTTTCTTCCACACAGCACAGTTTTTCAGGTTCATCCATGTTGTAAGAATTAATCAGGACTTTTTATTACTGAACAGTATTGCATTGTAAAGACAAAGAAAAATTTTGTTTATCCATTTCATCAGCTGATGGATATTTGGGTTGCTTCTACTTTTGGCTACTATTGTAATGGGGTAGGTCAGAGCAGAGAGCACTGGAAAACAGGAGAACCCCTCAACCTTGCAAAGAGGCTAGGTGGGGGGAGGGTGTGGCAAGAAGGCTGCCAAACAACAGACTAACAATACCATGCCTTCTACATGAGAAAGGGTGCCAACAGAGCAAAAGTGATAGTGTTTAAGGCACACTGCATAACAAAGGCAAAATGAGAGCCCATGCCTTCCACAAAGGAGGGGCTGCAGAAGGAGGCTGCTGCCCTGAGTGAACTACACAAAGATAATGTGATAACTGTGACTATGAGAACACACGCAGGCAGAATCACTGGTGACCTGGAGTAGGGAGTTCATACAGTGCCTGCATGAGCTGTGGGGGCTGAATGCCCCATCCTGTACCACCAGATGCATGTGCATCTATCTGCACATGGTTGGGTAACTTTTGCCCTGACTAAAGATGGCAGCCAAAACAGAGTCAAAGACACTGGGGAGAAGACAAAAATAGCAGACAATGACACACCTTAGGAAAAGCTGGACGCTCCTGCTGGCTTCCTATGCACATGGGATTTCAGGAGGGCCTTTTTAACGCAAAGGTGCAGAAAGGCTCTCCCTCTCTCTTGCTCACGCTGCTGGTATGGGCATTTGGTACAAAGTCTCCGTCTTACTTTGGAGATTGGTGCAAGCTCTCTCTCTCTCTGGGCTTTTGGCATTTGGACATTCTGAGCCTCTGGCCCTACTCCCCACACAGATGGGAGTGCTTGCGGGACCAAGAGATGCTGGGCCCACCAGGGGCTTAGACCCCACAGAGGATGGGCGCCTCCCTGGGCTCCTGCCACTAGAGCCCAGTGCAGCATGGCACACGATTCCTGGACTGGTACAAGGAGACTGAGTGCAGCCCACCCCGGATCGTAAAGGAGAGAGCTGCTGCAATGAGATGGCGACTCTGAAACCCACAAATGCACATTCCCGAGAGGATGGAGATCTGTTTGCATGACTGGCTTATGGACACACAAGGAAATGGGGAACTTCGGGACATAGTTTTGGCTTTTAGTTTTTTGGGGAACAAGAGATGTGCTGGGTCTCATGGGAGAGAAGGGCTCTAAGCAGGAGTGCTCTCAGCACCCAAAGATTGGAACCCTGTTAATAAAAACCTATTTCCTTCAACACAAATTGTTGGGTCATGTATAAGGACACCAAGTGGGTAAAAGCCAGTTTGTACAGTTACACTGTGAAAAATACTACTATGAACATTCATATACAAGTCTTTGTATAGATAAATGTTCTAATTTGTCTCTGGCAGACACAAAGGAGTAGAATTTCTGGGTTATATTGGAAACATATTTTACTTAAGAGACTGTCATATTTCATTAAAAGAAATAATGCCCACCTATATGGTTTTCTATAATAAATCCACTTTAAATATAAAGACATATAAATTAAAAGTAAATGATTAGAGAAAAATATACCATGCTAACACTAATCAAAAGAAAGTAGTAGCTTTATTAATTTCAGTAGTAGCTTTATGGAAGACTTCCAGGTGAAGACAGTTATTAGCAATAATGAAAAGCATTACATAATGAAAAAGGGGTCAATTCTTCAAGAACACTAACAATCCTTAATAACAGCATCAAATTACATGAAGAAAAAATAGATAGAACTGCAAAGAGGAACAGAAGAATCCACTGTCACAGTTGGATATTTCAACACACACCGATCAGAAATGGACAGATCCAGTAGGCAGAAAACCAGTAAGGACACAGTTGAACCCAGAGACATCATCAATCAAGTGGATACAATTGACGTCTGTAAATTACTTATGCCAACATCACAATACACATTCTTCTCAAGCTCCCATGGAATACTCACCAAGACAGACCACATTCTGGGCCATAAAACACATTCACAATTTAAAATGAAGTAAGCATGGCAGTCGTGATGATAATAGAGATGAGGGTTTGGGTGGCTGGAATTATAGGGCAGAAAACTGGAGAAGAGAGAGACTCTCAAATAAAGAGCTCAAATAAACCGTATGGGGATCCCTCAAACTTTATACTGAAATTGTCAATTCATAGGTAATCATCAGAGAACATCACAGGGAACTGTGTGGTCTGAACAACTCCTGGTGTTCATGTTATGACCAGCAAGAATCAAAAAAAATGTACAGAACATCTTGAGCATTCAGTAAAGATATCAGGACCTTTAAAAATAAGCCTCAAAGGATCAGGCAGATACTCCAGGAGAGTAACCGTCTGCTGGAATAAAACAACACTTCGAGAAAGACACACACTAGGGATATACTATCTGTAACAAAACAAAACCAATTCACAGATATTTCATATAATTCAAGAGAAGAATATCCCCAAAAGTTTATAGTAAGGAAGAGACAACAAGTGAAAGTATATATATAATTACAAATGTTTTAAATGAGTAAATTATATTGGTATTTAATGTATGTTAATTTAATTATGTTGCCTTTACTTTTATTTTAGAGAATATGAAAATACTCTATCTTTCAAAAAACCTTAGTTTGACCCCCAAAGTCCTAAGTTATTAGAATGGAAATTCTAATCAGAGGGTTTTCAGGAACCCTAAACCTCAAGAGTATCTGAATTGGCAGTAGTCTTCCAACCTAGCATTCACCCAAACAATGCCACTGAACAAAAAGCACTTGTACAACTGTGAGTTTCAGAACTGTCTGCAGGATCATCCGTCAACTGCACAAGGAAAAAAGGGAACTTTCTCCGTATACTTAGAGACACAGCGTCTAGAGAACATCTTCCTGCAGTACTCGGTGGAACTCCCCCTGGTTTCCCCAGCCGCAGGTGCTGGGTCAGGTCCCAGGGAAGGACGTGGAGAGCAGAGGGAGAGAGGAACCCAGTCAACCAAGAGCAAGGTACACGGCAGCATGCAGGCCATTCTGCACCCAGTTTTGATTAAGGCCCTCACACTACAATGGTCTCTATTTTTTTCTAAAGCACCATAAAATGTTTGAATTACATATTTATGACAAAGACTAAGAGACTTATGGTCACATGTTCACAGGTTCCACAGATTATGACATGGACATCTTTAGGAGGCCATTATTCAGTTCACCACACATTTTATTTCTGAAAATTACTGGAAGCAGGGAAGAAAGGTGATTATTTTTTAAGATCACTTGGATGCTTTGTGGGGAATGTGTTCGAGTGGGGCAAGAGTGGAAGCAGAGGGATGAGTCAGCAGGTTATTCCTAATGTATACTTCCCACTTCATAAAAAGAAAACAGTATGTACAGAGCATAAAATATTACTTAGGTAGTTCTTAAAACAGAAACAGGACCAGAGATGAATTAGCCACAACCACTAATTATTACTTCCTTATAAAATGAGTACTCTGAGTCATTTTTAAAGGCACCTCTAGCAAATTCAAGTGAAGAGGCTGAAAGAGTAGGACTAAAGATTCTAACCCTCTACCAGGGGTCTCCAATCTTTTGGCATCTCGGGGCCACACTGGAGGAAGAAGAGTTGTCTTGGACCACACATTAAATACACAAACACTAACAAAAACTGATGAGCAAAAAAAGGTTTTAAGTAAATTTACAGTTTTGTGTTGGGCTGCATTCATAGCCATCCTGGGCCACACGCAGCCAGCCACAGGTTGGGAGCCCCTGCAGCTAATCCAATGGCTGATTTCTCTGGCAACCAGTCCCCATTCCAGAGCTACCTAGGGAACTCTGCCTCTGCCTCACATCATCTCATCAGCATACAAAAAGTACTCTAATCACTCTGGAAATTTCCAGGATCTCAGGAGCTCTGGTAAGAATCCAGATCAGAGACCTATGATGCATTCTGAATTAACTTCTGAATAGGTTGCAAAATGTATATTTAGGCCTAAAAGTAAAACATAAAAACTAAAAAACTTTTAGAAGAAAACCTAATTTGAGAAAGTCTTTGTGACTTTGGAGTAGAATGACATTTCTTAGTTCACAAAGTAAGTACAAACCATTAAAGAAAACAAATTGATGAATCAAATTTCAATGAAAAAAACTGTTCTTCAGACAGATAAAGTGCTCCCTAGATAAGGTCAAGGTTAAAGGAGTTCATCATCACCAAGCCCTTTTACATGAAATGTTAAAGGGACTTATCTAAGAAAAAGAAGATCAAAAATATAAAGAGTAAAATGACAACGAACTCACAACTATCAACAACTAAACCTAAAACAAAAACAAACTAAGCAAACAACTAGAACAGGAACAGGATCACAGAAATGGAGATCACATGGAGGATTATTGGGAGGCGTACAGGGAATAAGTAGCACAAATGGTAGGTAGCAAATAAACAGGAAGAGGTTAATAATAGTATACAAAATGCAGAAGCCAAAGAACTTATATGTGCAATCCATTGATATGAACTAAAAGAAGGGGGGGGAATGCGGGTGGGACGAGAATAAAGGGGGAGAATGGGACAACTGTAATAGCATAATCAATAAAATATATTGAAAAAAGAGAAAAAAAAACTTTGTTCTTCAAAACAAACTAAGAAAAAAAGCAATCCACAGAGTGGGAGAAAATACCTGCAAAACACATACCAGATAAAGAACTATACAACTCTACTGACATACTAATAAAAACATGGACACCCCGAGCAGTGTGGCTCAGTTGGTTGGGCATCCTTCTACAAAGCAAAAGGTCACCGGTTCAGTCCCAGTCAGGGCACATGACTGGGTTCAGGTTTGATCCCAAGTCGGGGCATACACATAGGGCAAACAACTGATGTTTCTTTCTCACACAGATGTTTCTTGCCCTCTCTTTCTCCTTCCCTTCCCCTCTCACTAAAAATAAATAAAATCTTAAAAAGAAAATGGGCAAAAGACCTGAATAAACACTCACCAAAAAAGATACACAGGTAACAAAAAAGTAGACAAGATGTTCAAAATTATTAGTCATTTAGAGATAGGCAAACTAAAACCACAATGACATATAACTACATACCCATTAGGATATCTTAAATTAAAAAGACCGACAATATAAAGTGTTGCTAAGAATGTGGAACACCTGGATCTCTCGTGCATTGCTGGAGGGAATGCAAAATGGCACAGTCACTCTAGAAAACAATTGTTACTTGCTTATAAAACAAGACATACAGTTACAGCACAACCTAGTAATTTGATTCCTAAGTTTTTACTCGAAAAACAAAAACATGTTCACAAAAAGACTGTATGTGGTTGTTCATCAAAGCAGTATTTATAAAAGCCAAAATGTCAGAAAAATCCAAATAATCACCAACTTCTAGACAGATAAACAAATTGTGGTATATCCACTTAGCATATAAAATGAAAATCATACTCAACAATGAAGCAAAGCTACTGAAACTCAGAGCAGTATGCTAAATGAAAAAGCCAGATTCCACTTTTAAGGCATTCTAGAAGATGCAAAACTATGATAAAGCAAGAAGATCACAGGTTTAAGGGCCAGAGAAGAAGAAGGGATTGACAATAAATAGGCACAAGAAAGCTTTTTAAGTGTTGAACATGTTCTGTATGACAACTGTGATCACTGTTTAAACATCTGTCAAAACTCAATTATAACCCTGGCTGCTGTAGCTCAGTGGACTGAGCACGGGCCTGCAAAACAAGCAATTGCGGTTAGATTCCCAGTCAGGGTACGTGCCTGGGTTGCAGGCCAGTTCCCATCAGGGGATGCACGAGAGGCAACCACACATTGGTATTTCTCTCCCTCTCTCCTTCCCTTCCCCTCCAAAGATAAATAAATAAATAAATAAATAACTTAATTATATACTTAAAATTGGTACATTGTATTATTGCAAGTAATTCATATCTCAATAAAACAAATATTTTAAATTCAAAAACAGGAAATAAAACAAAAGAACTCTATGCTAAACTAATATGAATTTGTGGGTACCTATCCCTTCAATTTACTTATCAAACTCTCTCTAAGACAGCAATTTTCAACCAGTGTGTTGAAAGAGACACACTGGTGTGCCACAAGAATTTTTAAAACATGAAACACCTGACAATTTAGTCAGGTGCACTGACCTCTTTTCCCTTAGATTGTCAAATTATAAAAATAACAATAGCCAACACAACAACAGCGATCCAGTGTGAATGAAGCAAAACTATACTTATTTTTTTGTCAGATGAGCAAAAAAATATATTTGGGGTGTGCTGCAGAATTTTAGTAATTAGTTTGTGTGTGCCATTAATGAAAAAGGTTGAAAATCTCCGCTCTAAGTGATTAACATTCCAGCACATAAATATAACAACTTAAGATTCTGAAACAACATTGAATAGGTAACTTCATTCGTCAGAAGCCCCCATATATCTAACCGCATCACGGCATCTGTATCTATGTGAGCAATACACATAACATTCAATAAAGCATGTTGACACTTTTAGTGAAAAGTTTTGTCAGAACACAATTTGCTAGAATTCAAAAGCAGAAGCAAAACTACCTTTATTTTTTTAAAAAACTCACACCAGTGTAATTTAGTGAAACAATTAAGAGTTCTACATACAAGAATCAATTACCAAGAACTGTTTACAATCTATTTCAGTAATTTCAAAGGAAAAAACCCTGTCTCAGTAATTTCTCATAAAATTTCACTTTAAAAATGTTATGGTAAAAAACAATCCATATGTACTTTCTACCTGGTCTTAGAACACTAAAAGAACAAAAATAGACAGATGGCTAGGGTTACAGGTTTACAACCAATGCAGTAACCTAACTAAAAGGACTTTTTCATAATTTCATTATAGATATTAAAAATGTGACCACAGAAATATTTTGAAATAGAATATTTTCAGCTTTCTTTTGTGTGTATGTGTATAAGAAACATAAAATTTTTAAGTGAATAAATAATTTCTAAAATATGCAGGCAGAGCAACATTCAAGCCAATCTCTTATATAAACTATGTAGCCACTGTTTCACAATGAGCTTTGATTATCAAAATGACATGTCTCAGTATCTTTAAGGTGTACAGGCAAAAAAGAGTACACAAGAGTGATTCCTGACCTGGAGTTATGCTTAGGGTATAGCATGGTATCTGAAAAAATACACTCATAGGACGCATTGTCTACAACCATGATTAACGATAACATACGTATCTTTTTTTTCTGTATCTACAGAGTGCTATGATTAATAACAGAAAATTCATTTAAATACATTACTATAACCAGAGTGGTATTTTTGACATTATGCATCTTCTCAGTAAACATAGGACCATTATGATGTGTAAGTGCATAAAATGTTAAGAACTTAAAGGACACATATTCCAAAAGATCAGACAGAAATCACTAGACCAGTAAAGAAAATCCTGCCCAATGAGTCAGGAGTAGTTCCAGCTAAGGACCTTTAATCAGGTCCTTAACCTTACAGGGAGTCTATAAAAAGAAAGCATGAAAATTGTCCTATAAGAGTGACTTCTTCCGAAAATTTTTTCCCTTCAAATGCTTGTAGCAAATAATTCAGATACTCAATTAATGTCACAATTTTAGACACCAAAGCCAAAAAAACATACACACTTGGTGATTTTTTCAAAATTATTTACTTAATATACATATTCACTTAATATAATTTTAAGTAACAATTATTATCATGAAAAGTTTAAAGATGGAGAAAAGAAAATACCTCTCCTAATCCATGATCTTATTTGTAAACATAATTTATACAGCTAGAGTCATATGGGCATAACACTTCATATACGGCTCTTCCCACACTATAATGTAGTCTTCATATTATCACATTCAATAGTTTCTTACATTCTACCAAGTGCACTTGTATGTATATGTATATTTGTATGCATCTATGTAGTAAAATAATAATAAATAATATAGTAAAAAGTGTTATTTTTATTAGGGGAAGAATGGAGTAGAGGGAGTGGATAAGAGCGGGACTCCTTTCTTTGTATATACACTTTTTAAAAACATTATGTACACATTTCACATATTTTAACCTACTATTTTTTTAAACTAAAATTTGATTTTTAAAATGTAAGTGAGCCCTGGCTGACGTGGCTCAGTGGACTGAGTGCTGGCCTGAAAACCAAACGGTTGCTCCACTCAGGGCACGTGCCTGGGTTGCAGGCCAGGGCCCCAGTTGGGGGCGCACAAGAGGAAACCACACATTAATGTTTCTCTCCCTCTCTTTCTCCTTCCCTTTCCCTCACTCTAAAAATAAATAAATAAAATCTTTTTAAAAACTAAGTGAAAGATGGTTATTGACTCTAAATAATAGATTTAAATGGTAAGTCAGAAATTACTCTGTCCAATCTCCACTGCCTAAAAGGATCACTTTAATAGTTCTTAATTATCTGTTTTTCTAGCATATTATGAAAATGTAGAAAAAATGAACCAAATTCAGGAGGCAGAGACACTATCAGTGAATAGGAGGGGGTCTGAGAGAATTCAGAGAAACCGCTAAACACATCCCAACAGAAAGTCCCTGAAAAGAACATCAGTGAATCATAGCAGTTTAAAGGCTGATTAATTTCAGCAAACACATGCTGAGACCCTATTAAGGTGCTAGGTGCAGAAAGCAAAAAAGATTATTTTCAAAGAAGAAAAAGGGAAGTTCCCATCAAGAAATCTGAGGTAAGCCCACTTCATAAACTTTAAGTTTTGGGAAATGAACAAGAAGCCTTTGCAACACAGATGCACAGAGAAGACAGACCTTCGTGAGGGCAGAAAGGAAAGGTGAAATTGTTATAGAAAATTAGGCTAGCTCTCTGTTCTGGGCCCCAGACAACTAACTCCCTGCTAGCTCCCGGACCCCATTTAACCTCCTGCTGGCAAATTGACTCTCTGTCCCAAGCCCTGTATGATTCCCTGCTGTTTCTTTGTCCTGGGCCCCTGACCATTTCCGCCCTCCACTTCTGTGTCCTTGGCTTTCACATTCATGTACCCCCTGCTTGTGCCGTGTGACCCCTCCTCTCCCCAGTTTGTTACAAAGGTATTTAACCGCACAACTGACCCCTTCTCAGCGCCCAGAATTTGGAGACCCTCTCCTCTGGGCCCGCGCGTGAATAAAGGCTCACTCCTCACTCCGTACCCCCGAATCGTGTAAGAGTTCGTTTTTTTCCCACAACAAAATGAGCAACTTTAGGGAGCTGGGAGGGCTAAGAAGCTAATCAATAAATGAGTCTACTGTTTTAGAGGACTTTGGCCTTGAATGTTACTATTTCAGAACAGAAATTAAGACTCAATCTGAAACACCATATTCTTCAATAACTAATAAATGGAACTTGATTAAAATTAATATTTTAAATAGCATAAACTATCAGTTTAAATCTATCTGGGCTTATACTTAATCTGTGTACATTAATAAAGGCAGACCTACTGAACTATTTCAAACACATGTAAGCAAAGAAAACCTTTCAGAGAAATTTGGAAGAATGGTTCTATTATGCACATTGAGTTAACAAAATAAATGATTTGCCCCAATCTTTCTAGAATTCAAACACTGTTTTCTTTTGGACAAAATACAGTAACATGTCTTATGAGTTAAAATACATATTATCTTAATCATGCAAGAGTTTAAAAGCACATATAGCAAAGAAAGCAGATCTGATCAACTCTTGCAGGAAAGTATTCAGAGCTAATTTGTTAATCTGGTAAAAAGGATTTGGTATATTACTTAATATGTCTCCAAAAAGGCAACCTATAAAAGATATCTATAAACTGTACTAAAGCATTAAAACCTTTTTCAAAGAATATAAATATGGAGATTCAAAACATATGGGCAGCAAAGAAATAAGAGATTTCTACCAGTTACTACAGTGTTTTTTCATCACAACATCTACTACCAACAGAAATGTTACTATAGTCATTAACACTATTTCTGAGGTGTTGTTCTGCCTTCCCAGTATCACTATCAATCTTTCTGTATTCACTTAATTGGTCCTTCTTTAAAGGCCCCTAACAGTTCAAAGTCCTCCCGGTAAAGCCTTCAGCAGCCCTGAAAGGGCCTGAGAGCAGTGACCTCACAGCCATCCATACCAGGGCATCTGACTCAGTCCCCCGGAGCAGTATCTGCTTGGTCCTAAAGCAGCAGATACAAAAATTCTATTGCCTCAATGTAAGTTTTTCATATTGTCTAAGAAATAAAATAAAAATACATGTAAAGCCTTACAAAAACTAGGTACAGCCATCACTTATAAACTGCTGACTATCCTTCAGGTAGACAGCGGCACTGCATTCCCGACCAACCTGCCAGGCAGAGAGTGCTGCTGTGTTAGACAGATGTGAAAGCAAAAGTCTGCACTGCAAAACCTCCCCACCCGAGCAGCTGAGGAGTGTAACCTGAATGCCTTTCATTATAAAACTGACTTAAAACTGACTTAAAACTGACATAGCAGGTAGGCTATGTTATATCAAAAGCCAAAATATAATTCATTTACAAGGAATATTCCTGCACACTACAAAATCTGCAATATTTTAAGGTGAAAGCCAGAGAGCCTAAGGCTTGAAAAACTAAGGACCCTTAAGAATGAAACTGAAGAATATCTGTTTTACAATTAAGACATCTCTAAAATGGTTCTATCTATAAATAGTTCTCCATGTTCTCAGCATTGTTCTGAGTATATCCTAAATGTTCAATACTTTTTTAACGAATAAAATACTGTATGTCATTCCCTCAAACATTTGATTACCTCAAAGGGATTACCCCATTTATATTTTTACTGGGGGAAAGAAAACTTTTATGCTTCAGTCAAGTTCTACCTTCCTTTCCTTTTAATAAATTACAATGATACTGAACGTTATCAGCATTTTTTATCATACTCATCTACATTTCTTACTAGTTTAAACAGATTCATTCTATCTCATGGCTGAGAAATACTAACAATATGGAAAACACAGGACACTTTATCTTTTCGTAAGCAGTACAAATGGGGGGAAAATTTATCTTTCACTGCTGTAGACATCGATTTTAAAATACATTCTGTGTACACAAGTAGGCACTACTGTAATAGGAATTGAGAATGTAGATAGAAGTTGAAGCTGGCCCTCTGTTCTGGCCACTGATAGCTCCCGGCTGGCCCCCAGGCTTCAGACAACCACCTGCTGACTAGTTAGTTGACTCTCTGCCCAGGGCCCTGGAAGATCCCCTGCTGTTTCTTTGTCCTGGGCCCCGACCATATCCTTCCTCCTCTGTGTCCTTGGCTTTCACATTCATGTATCTCCTGCTTGTACCACAAGACCCCCCCCTCCCCACTTTGTTACAAAGGTATTTAACCACCCATGAACCCTCCTCAGCACCCAGAATTTGGAAGCTGTCTCCTCTGGGCCCACGCGTGTAATAAAGGCTTACTCCGTCACCCCAAATCGTGTAAGAGTTCGTTTTTCCGCAACAATACTACAAACACCAACCTTCAAAGCAAATGATACTTAACACTATGTACTGTAGTATCTATAGCTAATCAACTCAGCTATTTTTTTGAGCCACTAACACAGAACACACTGTTGTGGAGAGGAAACCCCGTTTTTCCTTCCCAGATGAACTTTCATAAATATTATTCATGTACTGCAAACGAACATTTTAATGGCTCAAATCATTTTCTCAACTCCCAAAACAATCTATATACTACAAAAGTTTCTAATACTGACGAAGCCATCTTTTTTTCTTGTAAACCAGTAAAAAAAGACAAAGAAGAAATGTTGGTAATGGAATTCAAACTTCGGGACACTTTATAATGGAAAATAGGCTATTTAAGGAATAATTAGACTGCAGTTTAATTTTGTAATAAAATTTATTTACATACCAGCACAGAATATCCCTGGAACTTCACTCCTGACTATTACAGTCCGTACTTTCTTATCAGATTTTAAAGCATCCACAGCTTTTGAGAGCTAAACAGAAACAAGGAGGGTAAGACAAAAAAGGGATAAATTTTTCAGATGGATGTCAACACTATAGCTTAATACTAGAAGCAAACAATTTAATCTTTACACTCACCATTTTTACAAGATTTTTACTGAATGAATTTTTGGCATAAGCTCTGTTTATTCCAAGCACCACAATTCCTAGTTAAGAAAAAAAAGCACAAGCACTTGAGTTAGTGAATTTTCAGGGTACAGGCTCCCACACACGCAACTGGGTAATCTGGGACTCGGGAAATTTCCCACCTCTTTGGGGTTCCCTCCAAGAGCTTATTTTCATGTTTACTTTTCTTTGAAAGCAAATTTTTAAAGAATGTGATAATATGTAATATATTTATAAAATCAATCTTCTGCTTAATATTCACTGCTTTTCTTCAGACTATTAGAGAAAAACTTTGTAACATGTGTCCTTCAATATATCTCTTCTAAGCAGCCCCCAGGTAATCAGCGTATTGAAGGACAGTTACCATCACCAAGACAAACTCACTAGAGGGAAGGCCAGGCTTGCTAGTGAAAATCCTCAATTACCACTGTTTAAAATGTGGTTTCATTACCTTCCCCACACAGAGAAGTAATAGCTAACAAATCCTTGCCACAATCAAGTACTGCAGGATCAGCTTTTTTGCTAGTGGTATACATACCAGGTATTAGCATCTCAGTTACTCTTTCTGCCATACTAATTAGTTTTCAATATTTCTATCCCAAATTTCTCTCCCCCTGTCGCATGTACTTAAACTAAAGGCCAACTTAGTTTAAGAAGTCCAACAAACAATTGAATCTATAGAAAAAAAAGTTCACTCTACCTCCCACAAAGCCCAGCTCTCCCCAACTTTCCTAATTTTATCTGAGACCATCATCTTTAATAAATCCAGTCTCCCATTCCAATTGCTGCAGTCAGATTAATTTTCCAAAAACAATTCTATGCATAAAAGTCACCCCTTGCTTAAGTATCTTTGTTACTTACTTCCAAAATACCTGAGTTCAAAGACCTTAATTTGCTATTCAAAGCTGTATACACTCATACTCAACCATCCTGTCTCCTGAGTAAGCACAAACTTCCTTGTATGACAGAAATGCTTTCCACTTGGGTGGGGGTAGGGAGGTGGTGGGTATGATTCTTATTTGTAACTGGGTTAAACTGGAGACAACAAAATGTACACTTGCCTGCTCTATGCAAAAAACTGTGCAAACCCATTTTTCAAAAAAAGGACAAAAAAGGCACTTTGTCTCACAGAATAATTTGCAAGAACTCCAAACGGCCTCAGTATGGAGAGAATCATGAAGAACTGGTATCTAGGCACTACAGCTAAGTGACCATGGCTAGACCCCATTACTAAGGACAGCAGGACCACCAACTGAGCACTGCAGCATGTGCTCCCTGTTTATTACCTCATGTAATCCCCACAACGACCCAACAGGTAGGTATGAATTTTATCCTGACTGAATAGAGAAAGAAAGTGGGAGTTGGAGAAGTTACATAACTACCTTCAGCTACTAAGGCAATCTAACTCCACAGTCGAATTTATGAAAGGATTATGCTACACTGTTCAAGTTTCAGTTTCCTCATGAAGAAAATCAAGTAGCTAACACTACGTGTGTTCCAATACGTGTTCATTATTTCAAATGTACTGACTATACATTATGGTGCTCAGCCCTCAAAGAATTAAAGAGTCTAGGAAGAAAGGCCAAACACTCATAAAACAATCATAAAAATGTATAATTCAAAATGTTTTACATGCTCTAAATGGAGCTACAGTTAACTGAACTGATGCGGTCTGGGGTCAAATGGAAAGCTTATCCAAGACAATGCTATTGGAGTTGAGATTAGAAAGATGAATCAGAGTTGGGAAGAGAGGAGGGGCTGGATTCCACACAGGGGCAACATAGCAGACAGCATAAAATAGTTATGGCTGCATCATAGGTCCTGACAGTGAGGATTAGGCAATGCTTCCCACATTGATCTGCACATCTCTAATGAAATTGCAACTGCATTTGTTGAAGACTGACACTAAAATTCAAATGGAACTGCAAAAAACCCAAATAGTCAAAAGCAATCTAAAAAAACAAAAAAAGGAACTAAGTTGAAAGACTTATTTGGAGGACTTAATCAGGAAAGTTTCTGATTTCAAACTTATTACAAAGTACAAAGCTACAATTATCTAACAGTGTCATACTGGCATAAGGAGAGACATACAGATCAATGGATTGAATTGAGACTTCAAAAATAAACACACTTATGGTCAACTGGTTGTAGACAAGGTTACCAAGACAGTTCAATAATGAAAGAATATTCTCTTCAGCAAATAGTGGTGAAACACTAGATATTCACCTGAAAAGAATTGAGTTGGATCCTTTCCTCACACAATATACAAAACTTATCTCAAAATGAATAGAAGACACGATTTTAAGAACTACAACTAAACACTCTTAGGAGGCAACACAGATCTAAATCTTCATGATCTTGGATTAGGCAACAGTGTACTAAACATGGCAACAAAAGCACAAGCAACAAAAGAAAAAACAGATAAATCACACCCCATCAACATTGTCAAGAAACTGAAAAAACAACCCAAAGAATAGAAAATATTTGCAAACCATATATCTGTTATGGGGTTAATATCCAGATTATATAAAGAATTCTTATTTTCACAACAAAAAGAGATAAACAACCCAATGGAATTCTGAACAAAAGATTTAAATAGGTATTTCCCCAAAGGAAATATATAATGGCCAATACGCCCATGAAACAAAGTTCAACACCATTTGTTTTTAGGAAAATACATATCAAAACCACAACGAGGTTCAGTTCACAACCAGCAGAATAGCTAAAAAAAAAGAGGAAACAAGCATCAATGAGGATATGGAAAAACGGGAATCCCTGTACATTATTGGTAAAAATGTAAAATAGTGCAGCTGCCGTGGAAAAGTACGGTGGTTCCTCCAGAAATAAACATGATTCCATCCTAGCTATCTACCCAAAATAAATGAAAACATATATTCAAACAAATAACTATATGCAAGTGTTCAGCAGCATTATTCATAATATCCAAAAAGTAGAAACAAACCACATGTGGTATTCCCATGCAATGGAATCTATTCGGCCATAAAACCAGCTAAAGTACTTGTACCTGCTGTAACACAGATAAACCCTGAAAACATCAGGATGAAAGACGACAGATACTTCAAGCCACATATTGTTTGAATCTATTTTGTGAGACAGTACAGACACATCCACGAAGACAAAAAGGAGATTAGTGGTTTTCTGGAAATTTCAGGGAGGGAGAAATGAGGAGGGACTAAGGGGTTTGGATTTATTTTGGAGTAAATGCAAGTATTCTGTAATTAGACAGTGGTGATGGCTGTACAACATGGTGAGTAAACTAAAAACCACTGAGTTGTACAATTAAAAAGGTTAAAATTATAAATTCTCTATTATATAAATTCCATCTCAATATATCAAAAAAAAAAAGTATACCGGAAAATACCAACCAAGAAAACACTGTAGAGGTCCAGATGAGAGATAACAGTGCAAGGCTTTGGGCAATGGAGGGGACGTGGGAACAAGACTGCTTCTGGAGATACACAGTAAAGGTAGTATCAACATAACTACTATCAGTGGTATTATAACCCCTATTTATAGTTAACCTATAGATAAAGCATTGACTAGTTATAAGAGAACAAAATGTAACTATCATATACTTGAATGATATAAACTATAGTTACAAATAACAGAAATTGGAAGGTAGCAGATGAAAGAAATAAAATAGGAAACATTTCATTTTCTCATCTTACATCAAGAGGAGTCCAGATCCTGTCTAAAAATAATTATACAGGTAAAACAACAAGGCAGTAAATAAAATTATCATTCACAGCAAGGACTCAAGACATGTTTACTCTTTACTTTTGATAAAATGGCCTGAAAGTAAGGGAATAGCACCCTTCCACACTGCTTTTTTTTTAATTTGATCAAATATATTGTTTTACTTAAAATATTTTATAAACTTCAGAAATTTAATACTGACAAATTGCAGGTAATACACTGACTTCAACATGCCTCTATCAGTAATGAAGGATCCAGCAAGGCACAAAAACAGTTAAGGGTATAATTGAATAGAACAACACCATTAAACTACAACTTAAAACTAAATCTAATTGAATATATACCACTTGAGCCAACAACAGATTACACATTCACCAATGCAGACCACATTCTGGGCCCAAAACACAACTTAACAAATTTTAAACTATAAACATCATACTGAAGTATGCTCTTAGATCGCAACGTAAATAAAGTAGAAATCAGTAACATTAAGACAGCTGGAAATCACCAAAATACTTGGAGATTAAGTAAGATACTTCTAAATATCGCATAGGTTTAAAAAAAAAAATCTCAAGGGAGACAAGGACAGGAAGATGTTGACGGAGTAGGAGGGAGCAATTTTCACTTCCCCTGACACACAGGAGGAAAACCTGGCTAATAGGAACAGAGCAGACAGACAACAATACCCCAGCGTGTTTGAAAATAAAAGTCCAAAAATCGTAGTGGACACTGAAAAAACAGAAAGCAGACAGTAAGAAGGATATTTCAGGACAGTAAGGTCCTGGGGACCAGCGCGGGAAAGGGCGGCTGCAGCCCTAGGCCTGGTAGGCGCCCGGAGCTGGCCCCTGCCACAGAGTCCTTGGGAGAGAGCTTGGTCAACTGCTCCCTCCCTCCCCGACAGAGCAGGGTCTGAGCAGCACCAGGAGAGGCCTGGTCTCAGAGAGGGGAATAAAGACAAAGAGGCAAGACCCACGGGGGCTGTGATCACTCGCAGAGCTTGTGGTCGCCAGCTTAGGAGACCTGAGTCTTGCAGCCACATCACTGACCCGGATAGTCAACGATTTGGCTGGAGAACTGGGCTACATGGGGCTACAGGCTTGAGTAGGAGGAATTTACAAAACAGTGGGACTGTTTTGGGAATCAGTTGTAACAGCCTCGCAGCTGACTGCCGACCCAGCCAGGCAGAAACCCAGAAGTTACACAGACATCACTGAGTTTCCCCATAGCACTGAGAAGGGATCCTGCCCAAACCTGCGGGGCCCAGGAGACCTAGCCCAGCAGGCACCCCTGCACCTCAGCCTACAGGGATAGCCACCAGGGAAAAACGCTCTGAAGAAAACCTGGATTCCCCCATCTAAGATATTGGGGAAAGGAGCCAGACTAGCTTTTGGGACAGTGTTTGCAAGACACGCTGAGTAAACATCAGGAAGGGAGAAACCCCACACCAATCACTCCCCAGCCTCCTGCAGCCAGCAAGACCAGAAAAACAGTTTGGCCAGTTTGAAACCAACAAGAGGTGAAAGCAGTGAACACCAGAATACCAGAAGGGGACTGCACCACTGAATCTCACAGGCATTCTACC
Organism: Carollia perspicillata; assembly: GCA_004027735.1. Taxonomy (NCBI): domain Eukaryota; kingdom Metazoa; phylum Chordata; class Mammalia; order Chiroptera; family Phyllostomidae; genus Carollia; species Carollia perspicillata. The sequence continues at coordinate 25,151 of PVKM010011557.1, forward strand.
ACAGCAGTTCACACCATAAACCCTGGGAGCCAGAACAAATCCATTTAAGAAGCAGAAGCTATCAAGAAGAGTCTCACAAACAATGAGAAGACAAAGAAACAATCAACAAATGAAAGGAAAGGAGGAAGCCTCAGAAAGAATGCTAAATGAACTGGAGGCAAGTCAGCTATCAGATACTGAATTCAAAGAACTGGTTATTGGGAAGTTACATGACCTCACAATGAGCAACCAGACTATAGGGGAACTACAATGAATTCACTGCAAACTATATCAACATGAAAAAGGAAATAGAAATTATCAACAAGGCCCAAGAGGAAATGAAGAATACAATTTCTGAACTGAAGAACACAGTGGAAGGAGTCAAAAGCAGGACTGATGAAGCAGAAGGTTAAATCAGAGAGTTGGAGGACAAAGAAAAAACGGACTCAGAAAGAACAAGAAAAGGAAAAGAGGCTCAGAAAGAATTAAGAGGAATTAAGAGAAATTCAAGACAATATGAAACAAATAATATCCATATAATAGGGATACCAGAAGGAGAAGAAGAAGAGCAAGGGATAGAAAATCAATTTGAAAAAGTAATAATGGAAAACTTCCCTAATTTGACAAGAGAAAAAGTCACACAAATCCAGGAAACACAGAGAATCCCAATCAAGAGGAACGCAAAGAAGCCCACTTCAACACATATCATAATTAAAATGGCAAAATTCCAAGACAAAGGAAGAATCTTAAAGGCAGCAAGGGAGAAGAAGGAAGTAACAAACAATGGAGCCCCAGTAAGGATAGCTGCTGACTTCTCAATGGAAACACTCCAAGCCAGAAGAGAATGGCAAGAAATATTCCAACTAATGAGAACCAGAGGCCTGCAACCTAGGCTTCTTCACCCAGCAAGGCTCTCAATCAAGATAGAAGGCCAAATAAAGAGCTTCCAAGATAAAAGAAGTCTCCAAGGATATGCATCCACCAATCCAGTTCTGCAAGAGATACTAAAGGGACTGCTCTAAGGAAAGGAAGGAAAAAAGAGAGAAAGAGACGAACATAGGTACAAAAATGACAATGAATAAGTACCTATGCATAATAACCTTAAAGGTAAATGGATTAATTGCTCCAATCAAGAGACACAGAATAGCTGAATGGATAAGAAAGAATGACCCACACAGATGCTGCCTACAAGAGACCCATCTCAGGACAAAAGATCTACACAGACTGAAAGTGAAGGGCTGGAAACAAATTTTGTAAGCAAATGAACAGGAAAAAAAAAGCCGGGGTAGCAATACTCATATCAGAGAAAATAGACTTCAAAAAAAGGGCCATAAAGAGAGACCCAGAAGGTCACTTCATGATACTCAAGGGAAGACTCCACCAAGAAGACACAAACATTGTAAATACATATGCACCCAACATAGGAGCCCGGAAATACATAAACTCTTACAGAACTTCAAGAAAGATATTGATAGGAACACAATTATAGTAAGGGATTTTAACACCCCACAGTCAAAAATGGACAGATCTTCCAAACAAAGTATCAACAAAGACACTGTGGCATTGAACAACACCCTAGATGAAATGGACTTAACTGATATATATAGAGCCCTGCTTCCCCAAAAACCTAAATACACATTCTATTCAAATGCACATGGAACATTTTCAAAGATAGACCACATGATAGGACACAAACAAGCCTCAACAAATTCAAGAAAATTGGAATCATACCAAGCATTTTCTCCGAACAAAGGGACTGAAACTAGAAACCAACCCAAGGGAAAAAACCCAAAACACTCAAAATCATGGAGATTGAATAGCATACCATTAAACAATGAATGGATCAAAAATTAAATTAGGGAAGAAATCAAAAAGTTTCTGGAAACAAATGAAAATGAACTCAAGACAACCAAAAACTTATGGGACACAGCAAAGGCAGTCCTGAGGGGGAAGTTCATAGCAATACAGGCCTACCTAAAAAAGACAGAACATTTCAAACAAGCAACCTAACCCACACCTACAAGAATTAGAGGAACAACAACAAAGACAGAGCTACTAGAAGGAAGGAAATACCGAGATCAGAGCAGAATTAAATGACATAGAGATGAAAAACACAATTCCAAGGATCAATGAATCCAGGAGCTGGTTTTTTGAAAAGATAAACAAAATCGACAAGCCTTTAAGCAGGATCATCAGAAAAAAGAGACAGGACCCAAATAAACACAATCAGAAATCAAAGGGGATAGATTACAACTGACACCACAGAAATACAAAGGATTGTAAGAAATTACTATGAGGAGCTATATGCCAAGAAATTTGAAAACCTAAGTGAAATGGACAAGTTTCTAGATAAATATAATCTTCCAAAACTAAATGAAGAAGCAGAATGCCTGAACAGACCAATAACAGCAAATGAAACTGAAGCAGTAATCAAAAGACTCCTGACACACAAAAGCCCTGTACCAGATGGTTTCACAGGAGAATTCTACAGAGCATTTAAGGAACAGCTAACCCCTATCCTTCATAGACTATTCCAAAAAATCCAAAGTGATGGAAGACTCCCAAACTCTTTTTATGAAGGCAGCATCATCCTAATCCCAAAACCAGACAAAGAAACAACAAAGAAAGAAAATTTCAGGCCAATATCACAGATTAACAAAGATGCTAAAGTCCTCAACAAAATATTGGCAACAATACATTAAAAAGATCATACACCATGACCAAGTGGGATTCATCCCAGGGATGCAAGGATGCTACAATATTCGCAAATCAGTAAATGTAATACATCGCATAAACCAAACCAAAGACAAAAATCACATGACCATATCCATAGATGCAGAAACAGCATGACAAGGTACAGCACCCATTTATGATAAAAACACTCAGCAAAGTGGGAAAAGAGAGAGCATTCCTCAACATAATACAGGCCATATATGAGAGACCTACGGCCAAAATCATACTCGATGGACAAAAACTAAAAGCTTTTCCACTAAGATCAGGATAAACACAAGGTTGTCTACTTTCACCATTTCTATTCAATGTACATTTGGAAGTTCTAGCCACTGCAATCAGACAAGAAAAGGAAATAAAAGGCATCCAAATCGGAAAGGAGGAAACAAAAGTGTCACTGTTTGCAGATGATACGACAGTGTACATGGAAAATCCTGCAGATTCCGCCCAAAAACTGCTCGACCTAATAAATGAATTTGGCAAAACAGCGGGATACAAAGTCAATATCCAGAAATCAAATGCATTTTTGTATACCAACAGTGAAACAGCAGAAGCAGAAATCAAGAAAAAAATCTCATTTGATATAGCAAAAAGAAAAATAAAATACCTAGGAATAAACCTAACCAAGGAGATAAAAGACCTGTATACAGAAAACTACACAACTCTGAAGAATGAAACTAAGGAAGACACAAACAAAGGGAAACATATACCGTGTTCATGGATTGGAAGAATTAAGAACATCAAAATGTCCCTTCTACCCAAAGCAATTTACAGATTCAATGCAATACCTATTAAAATAACAATGGCATATTTCACAGACAGAACAAACACTTCGAAGCTTTATATGGGACCATAAAAAACCCCGAATAGCAGCTGCAATTTTCAGAAAGAAGAGCAAAGTAGGAGGGATCACAATCCCTGATACCAAGCTGCATTACAAGGCCACTATAATCAAAACAGCCTGGTACTGGTATAAAAACAGACACATAAACCAATGGAACAGTAATAAACCCAACGGAACAGTAATAAACCCAGAAATAAACCCAAGTCTCTAAGGTCACTTAATATTTGACAAAGGGGGCAACACCATAAAATGGAGTAAAAATAGTCTCTTCAACAAATGGTGTTGGGAGAACTGGACAGCTATGTGCAAAAAAATGAAACTCGAGCACCAACTTACACCATACACAAAAATAAATTCAAGGTGGATAAAAGACTTAAATATAAGCCGTGACCCAAAAAAAGTCCTAGAGGAGAACATAGGCAGGAAAATCTCAGATATTTCATACAGTAACATTTTTACTAATATGTCCCCTAGAGCAAGGGACATAAAGGAAAAAATAAACAAATGGGACATCATCAAAATAAAAAGCTTCTGCACAGCTAAAGAATACAGCATTAAAGTGAAAAGAGAACCAACTGTATGGGAAAACATATTTGTCAATGATACCTCAGACAAGGGTTTAAGCTCCAAAATATAAAAAGAACTTACACGAATCCACTCTAAGAAGACAAGCAATCCAATTAAAAAATGTTCAAAGGACTTGAGTAGACGCTTCTCCAAGGAGGACATATGGAGGATCCAGAGACACATGAAAAGATGCTCAATATCGCTAGCCATCAGAGAAATGCAAATTAAAACCACAATGAGCTATACCACTTTACACCAGTCAGAATAGCCATCATAAACAAAGCAACAAACAACAAGTGTTGGAGAGGCTGTGGAAAAAAGGGGACCCTAGTTCATTGCTGGTGGGATTGCAGACTGGTACAACCACTATGGAAAACAGTATGGAATTTTCTCAGAAAACTAAAAATGGATCTGCCTTTTGACCCAGCAATTCCACTGCTAGGGCTATATACCCTAAGAACCCTGAAACACCAATCCAAAAGAACCCGTGCACCCCAATGTTCATAGCAGCACAATTTACAATAGCCAAGTGTTGGAAGCAACCTAGATGCCCATTAGTAAATGAATGAATCGAAAAACTATAGTACATTTACACAATGGAATTCTATACAGCAGAAAGAAAGAAGGAGCTCCTACCCTCTGCAACAGCATGGATGGAACTGGAAGGCATTATGCTAAGTGAAATAAACCAGGTGGTGAAAGACAAATACCATATGCTCTCACCTTTCACAGGAACCTAAACAACAAAACAAACAAGCAAGCAAAATATAACCAAAGACATTGAAAGAGAAAACAGGCTGACAGTAACCAGAGGGGAGGGAATTTCAGGGGATAAAGGGAAGGAATTACAGGAACAAATATAAAGGACACATGGACAAAAACTAAGGGGGTTGGAAATGGAAGGGAGGTGAGGAGCACTGGGGGTGTGGACTGGGATGGGAGTAAAAGAGAACTGCACTTGAACAATAATTAAAAGAAAATTAAAAATAGATAAATAAATAAATAAATAAATAACAAAAAAATCTCAAGGGAAACTTAAAATATTTTAAATAAATGAGAATAAAAATACAGGTTATCAAAATTTGTGGGGTACAGCAAAATCAATGCTTAAAGGAAATTTTACAGTACTAAATGCATATATTAAGAACCATCACAATTGATAATCTAAGCTTCCACCTTAAAAACTTAGAACGAAAGCAATTCAAATCTAAAATCATTTAAAAAAGAAAAAATCTGCAGATAGCAATGAAACTGAAAATAGAAAATAAGTAGGAAAGAATTGACCCATCAAAACCTGGTTCTTTAAATAGATCAGTAAATCAATAAGCCTTTAGCTTGGCTAACCTTGGAAAAAAAGAGAAAGTACAAATGACTAACATCAGTAATGAAAGAGACGTCATCATTACTGAATTCCACTGACACCATATACATGAAAAAGGGGTATTAAAACAACTCTGTGCACCCACAAATTTGGTAATTTAAATAAAATGGGAGGTTTCTTTGAAAAACACAAATCTACCAGAACTCACACAAAATATACATAAAGTGAATAGGCCTATATGAATTTAAAAAACTGAATAAACAAATAATAAGATTCTAAAACAGAAAATATTAGATATAAGAAGAACGAAGTAGGAGGTTCACAATACCTGACATCAAAATATATTGCAGGGTCATGGTAATCAAAACAGCCTGGTACTAGCATAGGAACAGATGCGTAGATCAATGTAACAGAAAACAGAGCCCTGAAATAAACCCAAGTCTCTATGATCAATTAGTATTCAACAAAGGGCGCAGAAGCACAAAATGAGGTAAATATAGCCTCTTCAACAAATGGTATTGGGAGATCTGGACAGCTACAGGCAAAGAAATGAAACTCAACCACCAACTTACACTATACACAAAAATAAACTCAAGGCAGATGAAAGACTTGTAAGTCGCAAAACCACACAAGTCCCAGAGGAAAACACAGGCAGCAAAATCTCAGATATTCCATGGACCAATATTTTCACTGATGTATCCCCTAGAGCAAGGGACATAGAGGAAATAATAAACAAATGGGACTTTATCAAAATAAAAAGCTTCTGCATGGATAAAGAAAACATTGGTAAAATGGAATCAACCACATGGGAAAATATATTTGCACATGATACCTCAGACAAAGGTTTTATCTCCCAAATGCATAGAGAACTAACACAACTCCACTCCAGGAAGACAACCCAATTAAAAAATGGGCAAAGAACTTCCAGCCAAGATGAAGGAATAGGTAGATACACTTTGCCTCATTGCAAAACCAAAAGGACAACAAATTTAAAAACAAAAAATAACCAGAACTGCCAAAAAAACAAACTATATGAAAGACCGACAACCAAGGAGTTAAAGATGAAACATTCACCCAGACTAGTAGGAGGGGCAGAGATGGGCAGCCAAGGGGAGAGGACTCATGGCAAGGCAATGGCTGGAGGACTGGAGCAGGCAAGGTGGCAGCTGGCAAACTGGGTGGTCCCCCATTTGAATGTGGATAAACCAGGAGGTACAACTGGGGAGCCAGACAGACCTGAGACAGACCCCACAACCCAGGGTTCCAGCAACCAGGGCAGAGCAAGCGGTATTGTTCCCTCTCGGACTCCACCCCCACATACAGCACCACAACCCGGCCACTTGGGTTGCTCCACCCTGGCAAATACCTGCCTCTTGCTAGATAACAGGCATGTGGAGACAAAGGAAATAGGGCCAAATTAAAAAACAAATGAAAGCTCCAAAAATAGAATTAAGCTAACCTATCAGATGCAGAGTTCAAAACACTGGTAGTCAGGAGGCTCGCAGAAATGGTTGAGTATAATCACAAAATAGAGGAAGAAGTGAAGGCTATGCAAAGTGAAATAAGGGAAAATGAACAGGGAACCCAAAGTGATGGGAAGGAAACTGAGACTTGATCAACGGTTTGGAGCAAAAGGAAGAAATAAGATTTCAACAAGAACAGAAAGAAGAAACAAGAATTCAGAAAAATGAGAGGCTTGGGAACCTCTGGGGCAACTTTAAACGTCCCTATATCCCAATCAGAGGGGTGCCAGAAGGAGAAGAGAAAGAGCAAGAAATGGAAAACTTTGCTGAAAACATAATGAAGCACACTTCCTTAATCTGGCAAAGGAAATAGACTTCAGGAAGTCCAGGAAGCTTAATTAATTAATTAATAGCTCAGTTAATTGAGCGCAGGCCTGCGAACCAAAGGATAGCGGTTCGATTCCTAGTCAGGGCATATTCCTGGGTTGCAGGCTAGTTCCCAGCAGGGGATGCACGAGAGGCAACCATACATTGATGTTTCTCTCCCTCTCTCCTTCCCTTCCCTTCTAAAGATAAATAAATAAAATCTTTCATAAATAAATAAATAAATAAGACACCTACAAATCTGTAAGAAAAATGCAAACTTCACCATAGAGGATATCCAATGACTAACAAGCATATGAAAAAGTGCCCAAGATTCTTAATTATTAAGGAAATACAAATTAAAATCACAATGAGATCCACTATATACCCACAAGAATGGTTAAAATTAAAAGACTGAAAATACCAAGTGTTAACAAAGATATGGAACAACAGAAAATTTTATGCAGTGTTGATAGGACTGTAAACTGATAGAATAAATTGTCAGCACCTACTAAAATTTACTTTCGCAAGTCTTTTTTATAATTTATTTTATTTTTAATTATAGTGGATGTACAATATTATATTAGTTACAAGTGTACATACAGCATTGTGACTAGACC
>PVKM010011558.1:0-33015 GCA_004027735.1 Carollia perspicillata
TTTTTCTTGATGAGCCTGCTTAACAGCTTGTCGATTTTGTTTATCTTTTCAAAGAACCAGCTCCTAGATTCGTTGATCCTTAGAATTGTGCTTTTGGTCTCTATGTCATTTAATTCTGCTCTGATCTTGGTGATTTCCTTCCTTCTACTAGCTCTGGGCTGTCTTTGTTGTTGTTCCTTGAGTTCTTGTAGGTGTAGGGTTAGGTTGTTTGTCTGAAATGTTTCTATCTTTTTTATTTAGGCCTGTATTGCTATGAACTTCCCTCTCAGGACTGCCTTTGCTGTGTCCCATAAATTTTGAGTTGTTGTGAGTTCATTTTCATTTGTTTCCAGAAATTTTTTTATTTATTCCCTAATTTCATTGTTGACCCATTCATTGTTTAATAGCCTGCTATTCAATCTCCATGATTTTGAGTGTTTGGGGTTTTTTCCCTTGGGGTTAGTTTCTAGTTTCAATACCTTGGGGTCAGAGAAAATGCTTGGTATGATTTCAATTTTCTTGAATTTATTGAGATTTGTTTTGTGTCCTATCATGTGGTCTCTCTTTGAAAATGTTCCATGTGCATTTGAGAAGAATGTGTATAAAACATCTAATCTTTTCACTGATAACAGTGGGGCTGTTACTTATTGGCCAGATAAAATTCAAGTGGGTATATGGTAAGGAAGAGATAAAAAAGGGCAATTTAGGTCTCAAAGGGAAGGGTCAAAACTGTGGCAAAAAAAGTATAAAACAACAATTAGAACAGGGAATAAAGAACTGAAGAAATACCCAGATATGATTCCACTGGCAAAGAGTGGTAGCCCATAGCTCTATCCATGGAGTGTGTACAGATCAATTCACAGCATGATGCAAAGCTACTGGGGAAGAAAGGGGCATGACATGGATCTTAGGCTACATCATCAAAACATTTAAGGCATTTTTCTGGAACTAGCTTTTTCTCAAAATCACCTCCTCTAGTGTCAAGTTCTGTGAGGCCCAAAGGACTTTGTTTTCTTCATTGCCTGTGCCCAGCATCCAGAACACTAATGGCACACAGGAGGTGCTCAAGACATAATTGCTCAGTGAATAACTGAATCTTCTTAAGACATTCAGGATGCCCACTAATGTACCTTTCCAGACCTTTGTCCTTAAGCATTATTCCACAGCCCCAACCTATTCTTTTGTAGTCCTGATCATCAGAACTTCACCATATCAGTGCCCAGTCAATGCACACAATAAATCTGAGCAATTCATACTAAAATATTAATGACTACTAGCACTTTAAAGTCTTGCCCCTATGTACTCAAATAAGGATTCCTAAATGCTAGAAAATAAAACCCAACAGCTGATATTTCAGGTACCTGAGAGAAAACTGTGGGGGTGTGGAAATAAAAAATGCCTATTTTGATCCACCTGCCCAAATAGCTTTCAATTTTGTCTTAAAGAAGGCAGACTACAAATAAACTCTTTAATCTCTAGATCTTTTTCAGCATAAGTTGCTAGAAGAAAACAGTTTTGTTATTAATTAAATGAGAATAGAAGAGCTATGACCTGTGTGGCTCTGTTGGTTGGGCTTTGTCCTACAAAGTGGTCACTGGTTTGGTTCTTGGTCAGGGCACATGCCCAGGTGGCAGGTTCAGCCCCCACTTGGGGCATATGCAAGAAACAGTCAATCGATACCTCTCTCTTACTTGGATGATTCTCTCTCTCTCTTTACCTCTCTTCCCCTCTATCTAAAATAAATAAAATCTTTTAAAAAATGAGAATCAAAGAAGTAAGAAATGTAACAGAAGGAAATGGAGTTTTGTTTCTTTACTAAAAACACAGGAGGAAAATTTTTCTGCCTTTTAAAAGGCAAATGTGCCATCTCTGTACATTATATAAAGAATCTAAGATCATGAGAAATTAAGAACTGAGACCCTCAATGGGTAATAAGTAACTATTCCAACATAGAAATCATCTAGGAAGGGAATTGGCTGAACAGAATCCAGGGCCTTGCCACAGCACAACGGAGTGGAGCAGGAACTAGATTTGATAACTGCAAAACTATTTTGAACCAACCTTAACACTGAACAGCCAAAAAAAAAAAAGTCTAAAAACACAGGCATGACTACATATCAAGAGACTCAACTAGTTCCAAGGATCTCACGAGGAACTGTTCTCTAACACTACTGGGTTCTGAGATCACAAAAAACCCCACAGTGTTTAAGGTTACTGTTAACTCTGGAATGAGGGTCCTTAGGGAAAATCTTCCCAAAGTAGAGAAGATAAATGCATTGAAATTTTAGTCATTTGGTCACATTTACTCAGAAAACCTAAAAAAGAACAAATCAAAGTAAAGTGAAAACAAAAATACAAATGTTACATGTATAAAAGGCAGAAAAGCTAGCATGTGGCACCTGCAGAGACAGATGTGTCATTAACTGTAACTCGTATGCTAAGGCTCTGGCATGAACTAGTACAACAGTCTCCACTCTGCAAAACATGCCCCTTCCCTCACAGGAGGAGCTTACTTAAAAGTATAATACCTGCCACCACTTTAAAGCAAGTTTTGGGAGGCTACAAAGCGGAAATTTGTTTACTTCTAGCTTATTACTTATGCCTGCAATTCACTCAGGCAAAGCTCTACCACATGGACAGAACCCTGGGTTAAGCTTCACGAACTAGTGCCCTGGTGTGCCAGAGGTGTAATGATTCACAATGTATGGGGACCCTCTGCTTACATGGTAAGTTCTCCAAAGTCTTTGTATTTTATTCATCTACCTGGCACTTTGCCTGTCATTCTTATTACACACGAAGTGCTAGGAAGGAGAGGGGAAGCAGTCTACCTCAAATTAGGTAGGTTACTTCATTCAAGTCACATTATACATTCACAGTGGTGAAATTCCTCCCCACACAGGTGTCCTAACATCTGTACTGGGCATCAGCTGGGTGTCTCATAACCACAGTTAATTGAGCAAGGTGAGGTAGCACCTACAGAATTTCTACGCTAGGGCCTTGGTTAAATAAATAAATAAGTAAATAAGTAAGTAAATAAATAGAGTAATATCTCCAATTCTAAGGAGGACATAGGATGTGAGGGAAACCAAGACCAAAGTCAAATGGGTCCAGTTCAAGGTGGCAGAAGCATTGGAGAATTTCAGAGCAGTGGCAGGGAGTAAGGCCTGGAGGAGTCCCTAAGCAAAGCAGATATATCCAACTTCTTATGCAGTGCCCAGGGCACCCCATCAGGCTATGTTGACAGCAGTTATATGACAGATGCAGAGCAGCCACAAATATTTACCCCATAAATGACTATGGAGAAGTAATTTCCTGTCAGGCACAGAAGCTTGATACTGTGGGGGTAGAGAGATAATTCACAGACACATATCTGATGTAGTATAGCCATCTGGAAGGGAAACAACTTCTCAGACACACCAAACAATAATGCACAGCAGAGGACAACTTTTATGAGGGTCACAGAGAATGTGGTGTATGCATTAAGTGGAAAGGAAGGAGGCAGAAATCTTTCATTCACTTGGTACGTACTCAGTGCTGACCTACCAGGTGCCAAGACTGGTCTAGTTGCTATAGGTGGAAAGTAAACATGACCTACAAAGTTACTGACATCATGTGACCTAAGTTCTACTGGTACATATATAAAAATTTAATAAATAAATAATTTCAGAGAAGACTGAGTGCCATGAAGAACATGAATGCAGGTTTTGCGGTTACAGAGTGCACGAGAGACAGTTTTGTGTAGGATGGTCAGGAAAGTCCTTTCCAAGATGGGGATGTTTGTCCAAAGACCAGAATAAAATGCCCAGTGAGTGTGAAGACACAGAGAGTAAAAATTTCCAGGCAGAGAAAATGGCCAGTGTAAGAGTCTATTACAACAAGTTTGACATATTCAGGAAAAGCAACAAGCTCGTCATAGCTAAAGCGGCACAAGGAGAGAAATGATCATTAGAAGCAGATCTGACGAGAGAAGGGACCAGGTCCTGTGGGGGCTCGTCGGCCACAGTGAAGCTCCTCCAAAGGACAGCCACGTGCACTGGGCTCCACAACCAAACACTTGTGTCTCTTTTTATGTCACCTCATACCACCATGGTGCATTTGTTACAATTTATGAACCAATATTATTAACCTCAGGTATGGAGTTTATCCAGATGTCCTTTCCTTTTCAAACTTACTGGCCTCTTTTGCTCCTCCGCAATCCCATCCAGGATACCACATTACCACTTAGTTTTCACAACCCCTCAGGATCCTCTTGGCTGCGGCAGTTTCTAGACTTTTCTTCAGTTTTGATGATCTTGGCAGTGTTGAGGATCACTATGAAGTAGGATGGCCATCTACTGAAATTGGTCTGGTGTCTTTTCTCATGATTTGAGTGAGTGTCAGGGATTACCCCAGAAGTGCCATTTCCATCATGTCACGTGAGGATACACACTACCACTGTGACTTACTACTGTTGATGCAAACCTTGACCACTGGGCTCAAATGCTGTTTGTCAGGTTCTCCGCTGTCAAGCCACCCTCTTGCCCACACCCCCTTTCCATGCTACAGTCTTCAGAAGCAAGTCTCTGAGCAGCTACACTTGAGGAGTAAGGAGTCATACTCCCTCTTCCTTAGAGCTGAGTACATAAATCATTTGAAATTCTTCTGCATGAGATATTTGTCTCTTCTCCTCAATTAATGAATGTATTCAATTATCTGTTTATATCAGTATGGACTCATGAATATTTATTGAGTTTAGGTTATGATCCAATACTCATTTTTTTCCTCAAATTATTCTATCTTTGGCAATTGGGAGCTTTTGAATTGACTCCTGAGCCCCTCTGACATATTCCTATCAACACGTGTGTTTGTTTATTGGAGTGGAGGGATCATGATATGGCCTTAACTTTCTAGCACCACAAAATTCTCCAGGCTCATCTGGTATGTCTCCTGCCCCAGTCCTAGAATCAGCTATTTCTCCAAGGTGTCCTGGCTCCTCTCACTGAGGAATGGTATTAGAAATCAGACCTGGGCACTAGAGGTACTCACAATATCTGCAGTATTTTAATGCTGGATCTTATTTTCTTTTTTCTTCTGCTTATAAATAATTTATCTTTTACTTGTTGAGGAATATGCTGCTTCTCTTATGTCCAATATTCTCCTTTCACCCAATTTCTATCCCAAACTGTGTTTTTCAACTGCTGACCAAAGTCAGCAAGTCAAATCAAATACTACATATTGTACAACAGGAAGCACTTTCCAAAGACAATTCCACAGGTTGTAGAATTAGGTAGAAATGCTGCCGTGTTGTGCTGCTGAGTCTCCTCATAAAACTGAGCTCAATGGACAGAATGGGATGATCTTAGTACCACTTCTTATTAGGCAGATGGACAAGATGGATATCTTATTAGCATAACAAATTCCAAACAAGTTCAGAGGTATTTGAATTTTCCAAGTAAACTGACACAGGAACTGATGAATTTAGGTGAGTATAGATACCAGAAGGCAAATTTCATACATTAAAAAAACTGTTACTAACATGGTGAATTTGGCAATGTAATCTTTGTTCCTACCTTTTATATACCCTGGAGTATAGAAACATATTATCAGCCATCTCTTAAATGAATTTTCTTACAAAACAGAACTGGCTTTGGACAGGAATATTCCTTTATACCCATGTAATTGCCAAAGTCTCTAATATGAAAATTGCTTTCTAAATTACAGACCCTAGATAACAAATAATCTTAACAACCTTTTCCTCATAAGTTGTTAGGATTCACATAATTATTTCTCTCTAGTTTAATAAATGCAATTATGAGAAATACTCAGCACATTATTGGTTGTGGGTCATATATACACATTGTAATATATTTCTGTTTTTTTGTAGAGAACCCTAACTGATACAAATACCAAATACAGTACTCTTATAAGCCATCAAAGCTTCAACTGTGTTCTAGGATCAAGCAAAACTCAGAAGTCATAGGCAAACTCAGGCATGAAGACACACAGTTGATTTACCATAGCCATCAGTTCACTTCAGTGTGGCTTATACCAGATCCTCATCTTCATTTCCACAGTCATCTAAATCTTGGCAGTGAAAGGGGTAATGAGATTGATAGGTTTTCTTTCCTTCTCTTTTAATTTGTAAGATATTTTTGCTGGATATAAAATTGTGGGTTGACAGTTCATTCTTTTTCTCTATCTCCCATAATTTTGATCATAGTCTGCTTTCATTCTTACCTTTGTTCTTCTGTATATAATGTGTCTTTTTCTCTCTGGCTGCCTTTGAGGTTTTCTTTTTGGTTTTGGCAGTTTAAATGTGATATTTCTGGTATGTGTTGTATTCATTCCATTTGCTGTTTATTGAGCTTCTTGGGGCTGTCATTCAGTATCTATCAATAGACTTTAGGAAATTCTTTGCTATTATGTTTTCAATTTTTTTTTCTTTCTCACTCTCTTCTCATTCTAGGACTCTAATTACATGTATGTTGGAAACTTTTAAGTTGTCCCAAAGCTCTCAGGGGCTCTAAGTTTTTTGCTTTTGTTTTGCATGACTTCTTTTCATGATCCAGTTTGGGAAATTTCTTCTGATTTGGCTCTAAGTGCACTGGTTATTTCTTTGGCTATATCAATTCTATCAGTGAGCCATCCACAGCACTTTTTATCTCTGTTACCATTTTTCACTTTTACTGTTTTCACTTTATTCTTTATAATTTCTACTTCTTTACTGAAATTTCTAATCTACTTATGCATATTGCCCACCTTTTCCACAAGGACTTTTAACATATTGGTAATAGGTATTTAAAATCCTAACAGTTCAAATGCCTGGGTCATACCTGACTCTGGCTCTATTGACTGATTTGTTTCTTGTGTGTGCTGTTTTTCCTGGCTTCTTTTTGTGTCTTGGTAATTTCTGGCTGAAAGCTAGACATCTTGTACAGAATACAAGAGACAGAGGTAAATTGAAGCCTGGAAATGAACACGTCTCTTCCTTTGCCATCCTTACATGTAGGATTTGATTCAGTGTTCTCAGGCATTGAGACTGGGTTGAGATTTTATTGTTGCTATGGTTATCCTCTGCACATTACAGGCTTCATGTGACCTCATTTTAAGGGGAGCTGGTTTGCCAGAGAATTCATCTCAATGTCTGCTCAACCTTCAGCTTCAAGTCTTCCATTTGTATCTGCAGTTCAGAGAAGCAAGACCTTCCTTAGATTTAGGCTAGTTGGCTTTTCTGCTACTTCAATTATCTAAAGGAATCAAGTAGGTTATCTGGCTTTTTACTGTTGTATGCATAAGACCAATACTCTTTCCAACTTTAATATCCTAGCAGAAGCCTGTTCTAAAGAGTTTGTTTGTTTTTATTAACATAAAAGTTTCTGAAGGTTGAACTACAAAAGTACACAGATATCACACAAACTTGCTAACTAGCAATATGTCAAAAAGTGCTTGGGACTCAAATTAAAGTGCTATCTCTTAAAATTTACCCAAACCAAATGTATTTTACAGAGAAGAGACATATTTCCATTTTGATAGTATGCTTCCTTAATTTAAGTCAGCTGACTTCCTGGAGATATATGCGTGCGTCACAAGAAAGTCTTAAGCAAGTTTAGAAAGGTGCTTGTATTTTTTCAGGTAAGTTAGGGGAGTACAACACAATGGGAACAAAGAAAAAGCAAATAGGAAAAGACAAGCACTAATTGGTAATATTACAAGGGTGTCTGATACTCGATGTTCCTATATTAGAGGCTTCCAATCCTCTACTGATCATGCTAAGACATTCTTCCTGGTTATCTCTTCCTCTTCAGTTGTGTGCTTAAAAACAAGGCAACATCTCCTAAAAACTATTTGTGGTACTTGCCATCATAGGCTTCCTCGTATTTCCCCCACATCTGATACAGTCGCTTTTAAATTCCTCAGAAGCTTATAGAAGCACAGGTAGCTAATAGAGTTGGTGTGAGTTCTGTGAAATCACGACACATTTAACATATTAAGGGAACCATTGTAGACTCCAAAAAAGTGCTGAGTGGAATATTAGAAACTGCTAAAAGCTTCTAGTTGATACTATTTCAAAGCATTAACCAGAGAAAGAAAATCAATATTGAAATATCACCTTCACAATTTCAGAGCTCTGCATCACTGGAAAATTAACCAATCCTTTATGTATAAAGGCCAAACATAAGCCAGAAACAATATTATTCAGTGAATAATCTCAATGGGGATGGACAAAAGGAGAAAACAATGAACAGATCCCAGTGTTTGCACAAATGGATACTGCTATATAGTTTCAGAAAAAAAGTTTAAAATTTTCACAGAGAACAAGTCAGGATGCAGACATGGGTTCTTTAAGGACAATCGATCGTGCTCACCCCAGCAGAAATCGCCAAGTCCACAGGAATGGCTGAAGGTGGTGAATGAGGAGGGAGCCGGGAGGAGGACCTCCCTGAGTGCTTCCACTGGGGACTGGCCTGTGCGCCCTCTGAGCAGCCCTGGTGCAGAACTGGCTTCCATTAGTCTCTTGGGAAGTAAGCCAGACAGGGGAGTTAAGATATTTTACAATAGGGTAAAAATGTCAGTAAGAGAACCCAGAGGAGAAGTGGGGAGGCAGAAATATTGAAAAGACAAAAAGACCTGGGGGAAAAGGACAAAAGGAAACGAGAGAAGCAGGGAAGCAAGTTGGGAGGCACCCGTCACCTGTCAGACCGTCTTAGCCACAACCTCAGTTCTCAAGGAAGGCAGTATCGTCGGTCGCATTTTAAGAAGACACACTAAGTTGTGAAAACTATATTGAAACTGTGTAAGTAAACAACCACTTTTAGAGATGTGTTATTAAGGAAGAAAATGTAGTAAGGTCTGTGATGTACTTTTCAAGTTTTTTGGCCAAAAAAAAAATCCCTCCTTCTAGATGCATAAGTGTTTTTATAGTAAAGTTGTGGGAGAAATAAAAAAGAGCAAGATACCAGAGATTAAAATTGGGAATTGAGATTAACAGCCAAGAGTTATGTTTTTTCAATACAACACAAAGCAAAATGAACTGAACAGTGCACACAGACTCCAAATCAGGTGTATTTCTTTCCCTTCTTCTAACCAAACCTTTTGCCTCTCACACTCTCCAGCTGTCTTTGTTCTACACACAGCTTCTAAGCACTCTGGAAAAGCCAGCCATGAAGCAAATCCAATAGGCAAGTAAAAGCCTTAGGATTTTTACTCACATTTACTGGTCATCCTTGAAGCAAATCCAATAGGCAAGTAAAGGCCTTAGGATTTTTACTCAGATTTACTGGTCATCCTTGAAGCAAATCCAATAGGCAAGTAAAGGCCTTAGGATTTTTAACAAGGTATTGTTGACAACAAATAACAGTACTGGACAGAGAATGTCTACACCCTTAAAGTATCTTTATTTACAGCTCCCTCTCTTGTAGCAAAGATTTTTGAAGTTCTAGGGGAAAAAAACACCTCTATACAACTTAAAGAACTCTGTAATTAGCTCATTATTTTCAGCCAGACACTGAAAATCACCCAGATGCTTGTAATATTCACATTGTCCCAAACAAAATAAAAGCAAAATTGTAACTCTACTAAATTTTCAAGGCAAAGTGCCTGAAATTTAGAATTTAGTCTCCCTTTTAAAAAAGGTCATAAATGGTTGTTAAAAGCTCAAGTCAGCCAGCACCAGCTCATTATTATACCTCACAGTGTAACCGAACAGGCAGTGCTATTTTAGCTACCAGTTCACAGCACTATTTCCATCTCAGAAAAGACATACAGAGTGGGAGGCAGATACCTATTTATTTTGTTATTATCTTACTTTTACATATACTAGAAACATTTCTTAATTAAAAAATACAATTCACTCCATGTTTACTGAAAACCTGCCAAATTAAAAAAACTGACATGCACTATGGGGAATATAATCATTTATTAGGTCTTACTAAATGCAAGGGAGAAAAACTGACTAAAGAAGGAAGTCAGACATTCTAAAGAAAGCATGCAAGATGACTACCACAGAAGTAATACAATGAGCAAAAAGAACTCAAAAAGTAGAAGTCAATCAGTTTTAGTGAGAAATATTACGCTGATGGTTAAGAAAAATCACAAATTCCTCCCATTGCTCTATGTACATTCCTTTCTTTTAAAAAATATGTATGTATGTATGTATTTTCTATTATAGCTGACATTCAATATTGTATTACATTTCAGTTGACATTCAATATTACATATTATTCAATATATATTATATATTATAGTTTTAGGTGTTATGTAACTTCCTAAGCATATAGGCATAGTGGTTATATATTTATATAACTTCCAAAGTGATCAGCCCAATATGATTGCTCATCCCATCAAGGGTAGAAACATTCCCCATATGTTGAATCCAGACTGGCCTACTGATTTGCTTTAACCTGAAAAAGTAACAGAATTGCCACTATGTGGCTTCTGGACCTGCATCTTCTGCTCTCATTTTCTCGCATCCCTGAGATGGCCATGTAAAGAAGTCTGAGTCACTTCCCTTGAGGATGAGAAAGAGGCAGAGTTGACAGCGACAAATTGCCAGACATGTGAGTGAGGACATTCAGTACCACCTAGCCACAGGTAAGGCACCGGATAAATGAAGACAGATGAAGGACACCAGGCAGGACCAAAAGAAGAAGTACCCAGTTGGGTCCAGCCCAGTTATGAGTGCATGATTTTCTAACAAAAGAAAAATGTTATTTTAAGCCATTAAATTTCATCAGGGTATTTTTTGGTATGAAACAATAGCTACCCATTATAAGTACAAAGAATATGTTACCACCTCTCACTGGCACTAAAAAGAAAAGGCAAAGATACTCCTTGATACTACTATGAAGTTAATTTTTCATATCTTCATAGGTAAATGCATAACCATAGTATGCAAGATGGATACAAAGAAAAATAAGACAAAGACACTCCACTCAAGGAACTTAAAGTGAATTCAATAAAAAGGGCAAGATTCTGTAACAGAAATATATACAGGGTGCCCTATGGAGACCTCAGAGAAAGGTCAACAGCATAATCTGGGATGGCAGTGGGTGGATGATCAAGAAAAATTAAGGCATTCTACAGGAGCCAGAGCAAAATCTTCACAGCAGAAGTAAAACAGGCACAAAGGTCAATGAGAAATAATCACAGATGTTTCACAGACGTGAAATATCACGGTGTTTTCAGGGAACTCAAAGCAGTTCTGAACTGCCGCATTCCCAAGTGTGTGTGGAGAATGGCTGGGCATCGAGCTGGAGGAGACAAGAGATCACAGTGGACTTTTAGGTTAAAATTAAGCCAAGGAGTTTGATTTTATCCTGTTGGTAAGCATGCAACCTGAGAGTGTTTAAAGGGGGAAACACGGTCATAATTGTGTTCATAAAAGGTTATGGTGGACTTGAGAGGGTGTGGACCCAGGGACAGGCAAACCAGTCAATGTCAAAGTCAGAGACCATAAGACAAGAAAGGGTGGACTTATCAGAGAGGACTATTAAGACAGGACTGGAAGGCCATGACGAATAAATGCATGTAAGAGTCACAGGGAGAAATCAAAAAGCCAAATAATACTCCCAAGTATCACCCCCAGACAGGACGGAGCAGAGCAGGCAGATGGTGTTCTCTGGAGGAGACGTCTGTCAGAGGTAAATTCCTTGTAGGACATTTTGAGTTTCACTTACAAATGGAGCAGTTACAATGCCAAGTATGTATTAAAATACACAAGTCTGAGTTCTCAAGAAAGACAATAAAGCTAGAAGCATCCATTTAGAAGTCTTCTATGTAAATGCGAGAATTAAAACTATGACCATCAATGAAATCAGCCAAGAAAAGCTTCTAGAATGAAAAGAGAGCTATGGCAGGGAAAATCAGAAGCTAAAGTCATTATAGGGTTTGATGAAAGTAAGGCTTATTACGCTTTGCATCTTTTAGAAAAACAATCCCTCCGTAGGTCCTCTGTGTTGGGGGAGGTGAAGGGAGGGAGCCCAAGGCTCTGTTGTAGCTCATCCACCCTGGATGGGCTATAGCTCAGGATTCCTGCATTCACTAAATCAAAAATCTACAGCTAAATGCTTATTTAAATTCAACTAATTTTCACAATCCATGGACATGCCCAGACTGTATCTGGGCTCCTTTACTTGGAGAATTATCCATCCTACTCACTAAGCTGACCATGATAAGCGCAGGTCGAGGAACTCAGAATTCGGCTGACTATAATGTCTATTTTAGTTTCTGTTCAATCAATTATTTACAATGCCGGCATCTTAACATTAAGCAAGTGGGACATGAATCTGATATTGTGCATTCAGTTGCTTGGAAACCAAGATCTCTCAAATTTTCTTTTTCTGCTCCTAATTTTAACAACTGCCAAACAGAAATTTGTATGTATAACCTTAACAGCAAAATAAGCAATTAAATATCTACATTTTAAACATTTTTAAATGACTATTTATTTCACATGCCAACATAGACTTAGCTCAAAATAAAACATCAAGTTGCAGAGGTTAGTTCCCTATTAGGTCTCTTGTGAAATACCAGGCTCTCTTGACATTAGTTAGGAGGTACCCCTAGTCAAGTCTACACTGACTTAAATGGGATTACCTGACTGGTACAGTTTCATTTCAGTCGAGGTATGAGTACAATCTTTGTTGAGGTAGCACAGCTGTTATGAGGCAAGATAAATCCCTAAAGAACCGGTGTTTCAATCAAAGGCCTTATCTCAAGATAACGAAGATTGTCATTATCAGTTATAATGGCCATTACTTGTGAAATTAAATTTTAGCTTTAACTCAGCTTGAGCACAGTAAGTCAATTATGCACAAAAGTGCCAAGGTTCTTTCTTCAAAGGATCCTGAGGTCAAGGGTTTTTGTTTTTTAAATGTCAGACCTTAGAAAATATATTTAACTTTCCATAGATAAAATTCCTCACTATGTAAAATAAAAGCCCTTGCACTGCCTGGAGAATATAGTTGGAAACCAAGAAATGTGATGAATAAATGAATGACTCAAAAATGGACAAGAATGGACTATTTATTCTGTCTCCTTTCAGTACTAAGATTTAAAGGTCTATTAGCTATCTTGTCTCTTCATTAGTATAGGCATCATGACATCTGTCCTACACGATTACTCAAACAGTGTTAAACATAAGATCTAACAATGTCCCTGAGATACTCCATAGGCCATACCATTAATATAACTAGTGGTTCTCAAAGTGTGGTCGCCAAACCAGGAGCATCAGCATCTCCTGGAATCGTAGGAATGCAAATAAACTAGACCTCCCCAGACCTCCTGAATCTGAATCTGTAGGGACAGCACCCACCTGTCTGTGTTCTAACAAGCCCTCCAGGTGATTCTGATGCCCACTAAAGTTTGAGAACTCCGATGTTTATAAAAAGTCATTGTTTTTAACAGATAAGAGCAAAATAAAGCCTAATTCTATAACTCTATTTTCTAAACTAAATTAGACTGAAGAAAGAGTTAAAGTTGGGGAAACAGAGGAAATGCTACTCAATAAGCAAGAGAAATTAGACAAAATCATGTCACTGACATAATTGTTTCTCCCAATCCAAGCTAGAAAAACACTGAAAAAGAAAAGTTAACAAAGGGTATTAGCCAAGGCTATGAAAAAGGCTCTTTCATATCCTGCTGGTAGGAATAAAAACGGGTATAGCCCTTATGAAGGGGAATTTGACAATATCTAACAAAATTACTTATGTATTTACCTTTTGACTCATCAATCTTACTTCCAAGCAATCTGCCCTACATATTCACCTCCAATGATATGAAAATGCATGTACATTGGGTTATCCACTGAAACATTGTTTCTGATTGCAAAATACTGGAAACAACCTAAATGCGGACATTTAGAAAACTGGCTGAATAAATTATGTGATATTCATGAAAAGGATACTATGCAGCTGTAAATAACAATGAGAACAATCTATGAGCTGATGTGTAATGACATCGGAAACATACTGTCCTGTTAAATGAAAAAAACAAAAGTTCAAAAATATGCAGTAGTTCACCTTTTGTGTCTGAAAGAACAGAAAAAGGGAACTGTGCAGGGATACACCAGAAACTAACAGCACTGGTTACCTACAGGTACTAAGAACTAGAACGGGAACAGGGTGGAAAGAACTGGAGTCATGACATTTCTGGGTACATCTTCCATTTTGGAAACCACATTAATAGTTTACATATTCAAATAAATAAAATGAACTACCAGGGGTAGAGCGACCCTAACATGGAAAAAAACAAACATAAACCAACTATATTTCAAATAAATAACAATCACACTGAAGATCAGAAAGAAAGAAGTACCCTAGTTACTCCTGAATGTAGTACTTTGACTACATACCCTCAGTCTAAATGTTAGAGAACAGCTAGGAATGAGCATCTGGAGGGGAAACAAACCAGGACACTGCCATTACAACCTAACAAAGAACTTAAAACAGGAGAATAGAAACAAAAGGGAGCCATGCCTCACCAATTAGCTCAGCAGTCCTGAGCCTGGTCTCATAAGACTGCCAGGCATTCTGAACTTTACGAGCAGAACCATGATGGCCAAAACCATGACAATGCAGGAGGAGGGGAGCCCTTGAAATTCTGTATGTATCATCTCCACTAACTGTGAAAGAAAAACTTTTAAAACTGTATATTGATCCCAAGGTCAGGAAGGGGAGGAGGAGTGGGAACCTCGAAAGTGATGAAAGTATATAGCCCCTGAACCCCAACAGAGCACTCAGATTAGCTGGGTACCACTTGCAGCATTTTTGCTCAGGTCTATAGACAAACTTGCAGCTTCATTTTACGTGAGGCACTCAGACTAGCTGAGCACCCGCTGGCAGCCAGGTGCTCGAGTGTACAGCACAAACTCACTAACAACTTTATGTCCTCTATACATGGGGCATTCAGACTGGCTGGGTGCCCACCTGTAATTTCGCACTCAAATGTATTTCATAAGTAAACTTGCTATCTCAGGTTCACTGTATGTGCTGTCTCTCGCCTGAGTTCTTCTCTTGCGAGGAAGGCAAGATCTGATGGTGGGGATCCCCCTGACTTGGGTCTCCCTGGTAACAAAAGGACAAAAGGAACCGTGAACGAATATTGAAGTCTAGTAATTAGGTTTCTATTTCACTGTAGCACAGGTTAGAAATCCTAAAAATCCATTGTCTATGTTTTTACGATTGAGCAAATAAGTAGGTATATTGAGAACAATGAAAGCCAAGTCTTTCACAGATGGTGAAGTGAGTTACAAATATAGAAAGGAGGAATGCTAGAATGAGCTCTGTAATACTGGACTGAATTTCAGGTATCCATATGAATTCATGGTTTTAATGGACAAACAGACAGACATAGATATATACATATACATCATGTACATATGCATACACGCATGTTATGTGCATTTTTCTTCTTTATAGCTTTGAAGGCCTAAATGTTATGACACCCTAATAATAATGAGCACACCTAGCACCAAGCACTCAACACCATTCTCCATGAAAAGGAACAAGGAAGGGTTCCTTAGTGACTTAGTTGATTCCAGGGCTGAAGCAAAGAAAATTAAAAATGAGTTTGGAAAATCATGTTGTGCCTGAAAGTAAGGAAATACTCAAATTATGATGGGGAGATGTCAAAGGCTAAGGAGTCAGCTTGAAGGAGCTCCCACTGACCAAATCTGAGACAATTTGAGGATGAAAATAAATATAGCAACAGTAACAGTTTATAATTCACTGAACAAGAAACTATGCGCCCATAACAAATATAAATGGACTGTAAGTAAATACATAAACAAGGAAACAAATACCTGAATACAATATGATAAAACATCAGACAACCTCTAGGTTAAGGGCAGGCTACAAAATGATTTGCCTGTAGTCTTTAAAAACATCAAGGTCATGAAAAAACAAGTAAGGGTGCGAAACAGTTCCCAATGGGAGGACGCTGAAGAGACAGGACAAGTACATTCCATACAAAGGGATTCTGAGCCCAGTGTAGGGGAATGCTATGATGTCATTATCGGACAGGCGGCTACCATGTTTTTCAGACCATAAGACACGCCTGGCTTTCAGAGGAGGAAAATAGGAAAAAAAAATAAAGCAAAAAATGTAGTAAAATATTTAATGACATAAATAGCATAATATTTCACCAATGTAAATGTAAATAGAACTCAACAGCAGCATTAACAACCTTTATTCCTCCCAAACTTCAGGGGGAAAATGTACATCTTATAGTCTGAAAAATACGGGACAAATTAAAATCAGACTATGGACTACATATAAAATATACTGATTTTTATCACTGTACTAAGGTTAAGAAAATGCTGTTGTTTTTGGAGATAGGCATTGCAATATAATTCAGAACAAAATTGTATATATAAAAGAAGGAGAGAGCCAGTGTTAAAGCCAATGGAGAAAATAGTTATCCTTGCTGAATCTGGGTCAAGTGTATGGAAGTTTTTCATGCTGACCATGGAATTTTCTGTAAGTTTGACATCATTTCAAAATAAAGAGCTACTCAAAAAGCATCAGCTTCTTTAAAATATAAGAAAAACAAAGAAATATGAACCTTATCTCAAGCAAAGAAAATGTTAAGTCTTCTCCTGTGTTTCAAATGATGTTCCCCCCGACACGCCACTGTTCCGTAGGACATCTGAGAGAGAGAAAGGGCGAAGGAGGGCTAGGAGGGACGGACTGTGCATGGAGGTGGATGGAAAATGTTTCCCAACTCTTTCCAAAAGCATGTCTACATTTTCTATGCAATCATAGAGTCAGCGTCACTTTCCCTTTCTTTGACAAATAAGTTTGTTTCTCATACATTGATACTAACATATTATCATATACAATATATTTAAATGCAAAACTGCCTTTTTTCAAAACTCTTGGCTGTTTTACAATCATATGAAGTCCAAGTTCACTTTAATTTTCATTTTTAAAGAGCAACAAACTAAAGCCAGACATAGAGTTGTGCACATATCTCAGAGTTAACACAAAGCAAGCCAAGAACTGAAAATTCCAGATGCCTGATCCAATTTCCACAACACAATTGACTTGATTTGATTTTGTTTTGCCTCGACACATTTCTGAATACTACATGTGGTAAGAGAAATAGTAATAGGAAGCCCACTTTGCTAACGCATTCATGGGAATTCATTTTTACCCCAAATGAGATTAGAAAAACAATTCCAATGTTTTAATCAGAAATTTAAGCCCGATAGCACTCCCAACAGCTGCTCCCTGAGCTGTCCCCAATCTCCTTTAGTCGAACTCAGTGAAGGCTTTTGAGAATGAATACAGTAAAGCTACAACTAAAGACCATTTCCAAAGGACAGACAGTCGTGCGTTTGTTTTGTTTAATGCCAACAACATTTCTCTGTTTGATTATTGTCTCCCTTAGCATCCTTTCATTTGAAGCGTCTGCTGGAGGTGACAGCAGCCAAGACGGGGCGACTGGAGGAGCACCTCTCACCACACTGGGAAAGGACAGTTCACTTCACTAAGGAATCTGTAATTCATCTTATTCCAGTAGGTAGTTTTTAGTTTTGACTTTTTTTACTGTTATTTCATTTTTTAACTCAAGCTCAACCACTGGCAGCAATCTTACTTTAATTACAGATCCATTAACAGTCTGCGGTGCTGAGGCACGGATTCAATTACCCCGCAGTAGATTTACACCAGTCTTCACATCTCTGCGATGAATCATTCCCCGGAACCACTAATAAGAATATAATTTACAAGAAGCTATGAAATGTCAGACTACAATCACAGGACAACAATAACAAATCCATTATTTCAGAACCTTAAGTGACCATGTTTTTGATATCAGAGTAAATCTCTACTTCTTGGATTAGAAAACTCTGCTACATGCCTCATTCATCTTTTGTAAAAAGAATCAAAGAAGACATGCTAAAATTTAAGTCTAAAAGAAATATAATGCACAATGTTCTAACCAGTGGAAGGTTAATAACAGAAAAGAAAATGTAATCCATATAATAAGTAGGGAGAAAACAGAAAAAAAAGAAAAAGCATTAGCACATAGTAAAAAAGCAAAAGTAAATGGGAAATGGGAAAAAAATCTGTGGAGGAAACAAATCTCAGTGTAACTGTCATCACAGTCTACATTACTGTTCTATACCAAAATCACCAGCTAAAAGATCTTTTCTTGGTTGGATTTTTTAAATTCCAGCAATATGCTATTTAAAAGATACACACCTGAAACACGGTGGTGCTGCCCTGCTATTAATACATACTGACGGTTCAAAGAACATCACATGCATGTATCTTTTTTGACACCAATAGTTGCTTAGCCAATTTAGTTTCTCTTATTCCCAGTGAAAAAAAGAGCCCCAATAAATTGACAATTTTCTTCAGAAATGAGGCATAGGGAAATAAAATGTAACTTTCAAGAATGATTGCTTTCTTAAGGCACAAAGTCTGAAGCTATTTTTTGTCACTTAACATGTAACTTCTTTCTTTTGCATTAGAATATACCTCCTTGACAGGTTTATTAAGAAAGGATTTGGACAAAGAACAAAAAGCATAATTTTGCATGCGCTACTGTGAAATGTTAATTCTAGCATTAACATGTTAGCACATGTTAATTCTATGTGCTAACATGCAAAAAGACAAAGCATAATATTTGAGTATTTGAGCCTGTGTCTGAATGAAAGCCATTTAAAACTAGAAGCCCAACCAATCCAATTTATTTTACGAAGAAGGAATTGAAGGTTTTGGCATTTAGAATCTCTCAATAACCACAAGGGGGTGAAGGAAATGATAGCATTTCTATAAACCCCAGAGAGCTAATGGTGACAGACTCACATATTGAATTCATGGGAAGCCATAGAGTCAGAGCACTTCCCTTGTACAGAGCCAAATATTCTCACCATGTAGCATCTCTACATTTTGTTTAATGTTCTGATATGAAGAGGAGCAACCAGCTCTGTTCCATTAAGCAGGCTGCAAATACCTGAAAACCTAATATCACATACACCTAACATCTCCTTCTCCTCTCCCTCTCCTCTCCTCTCCTTTTCTTCTATGCTATCCCTGCTCACTATTCTGGGCACATCAGGCCAGGCACATGGTAAAAAATCACCTCATCATGGAAACTACAACATCCCCCTCTCAGCAAGTGATAGGTCTACTAAACAGAAAATTAGCAGAGCCCTGGCTGGTGTGGGTCAGTGGGTTGAGCACCAGCCTGCAAACTGAAAGGTCTCTGGCTGGATTCCCAGCCAGCACACAGGCCTGGGTTGTGGGCCAGGTCCCCAGTTGAGGGTGCATGAGAAGCAATCAATTGGTGTTTCTCTCACACATCAGTGTTTCTCTCCCTTTCTCCCTCTCTTCACCTCTCTCTAGAAATAAATAAATAAAATCTTTTTTTAAGAGAAAATTAGCAGAGATATAGAAGAACTGAAGACCACATCGACCAACAGGCTCTAATGGACATTTATAGAACACACCACCCAGTTACAACACAATGTATGCTCTTATCAAAGGCCAATCAAATAAATACTCATCAAGATACATCACATATAGGGTCATCAAATGAAACTCAACAAATTTAGAAGAACTGAAATTATACAGAGTATATACTCTGCCCACAATGGTATCCAACTGGATAGTTGATAGACAACAGGAAAATCATGTTGTAACCATCCCAGCATACTTTTGAGAGAAGTATTATATAACACATTTTAACTTTAAAAAATGAGACTCAAAGAAGCCATGGTACCTATGCAACAAGGGCATAAGCAGTAAATGTTAAAAGTCAGAAATATTATTCAGGAATATCTGACTGTAAAGTCTATAGTCTCCACTATACTCTGCTGCCTTTCAACAAACAGAGCTTCCAATTTAGTTTCTAAACTTTTGATCACAACTTCCTTCGTTAGCTTATTTATTTTTTAAAATATTTTATTTACTTATTTTTAGAGAGGGGAAGAGAAGGAGAAAGAAAGAGAGAAACAGCAATGTGTGGTTGCCTTTCACACAGCCCCAACCAGGGACCCGGCCTGCAACCCAGGCATGTGCCCTGACTGGGAATTGAACCAGTGACCCTTAAGTCAGACAGTGGTGTTCAATCCACCGAGCCATACCAGCCAGGGCTCTTCATTAGTTTAAAAAGAAGCCTGTACAGTAGTTCCTCAAATACCATTGTTTCATTCAATGTCATTTTATTTATACTGTAACACTGATACCATACGAACTTAACTCTTGTTATACCAACTAACCAGTGGTAAAATTGGCTTCATATAGGTGGTTTCCCTTAAAGTCACACAACCTACTGACACCATTAAGCCATAACTGAGGGCTCACTGTACCCCAAATTCATACATTTCATTTTTAGTCACTGGTCATCATCCATCTATGTAAGTCAACATACCAAAATAGAAATTCAGAAAAGACACTTGTCTAAATAAATATGAATAGACGTCCTAATGTTTTCTTTATGTAACACAGTGCTGGCCACGAATTATCTCTGGAGTTGGGCATTCTAAAACTCTAGCTCTTTTTTATCTTCTCTTGAGGTATTTCTTTCCCCATCTCTGCTTGTGCAGTTCATTTTTCAAACCCAAATTAATGCCCTGTGCATTTATCCCTGTTCAAATATGGGCCACTTCGGTATTCTGTGAAGACATCTCTTCCACCTGAGCCTGTCATCTATCATCCAACTGCCACTCCAAGCTTTCCATAAGCTGTTGCACTGATGCACCTGCCTCCACAGCTTTATCCAAGTAAACAATGAAGATGTCAACCGCACAGGACTAAAAGGCTTAATTATTCAGTGTACCGGGCCGGTGTTACCAACAACTTACAATATTATTTTTAGCGACTTTATAATCACCTTATTGTTTCTAAAATCCATACTTCACCACTTCATAATACACAGGATTTTTTAAAACACCCTGTGGAAGTAAAAGTGTGGCACATACCCCTTTTCAAACTAGCTCACTACTGGAAGAAACCCAGAGAATCAGCTAGTACAAACCTTCCAGTCTCTCTGGGAAAACAGAGAGACTCAGAGTAGTGGTTCTCTTAGGTCGACCAGTCAACTGAGACAGAACCAAGTTCAGGGCTGCAATGACCTGGATTAAACTACTGTCGGTGGCCTACTAGAGAAAAAAGGAAACATTTACTATTTGCTCTGTGTCGAGAATTATACCGAGTGCTACACACTTTTTAACCAAAACTTCCATTTATTGACAACATAATAAATGCCTACGGGATCAGCTAGACAGCATGAGAGAATGAGCAGACAAGGTCAAGGACAGCAGGGTGGCGTTTGCACCAGGGGTGCCCACAGGCACATCATCCGAGGAGCTCAAACAGCCAGGGATACAGGTGCAAGACTACCAGATCGTCTCATTTCTGAAATTTGGATTTCTTCTGACACTTAAATGTTGGCAACTATATTCAATATGTCCAATTTAGCAGTGTCCTGGCCAAAGTATTATATCCAAATGGCAAGTCCACTTAACGTATGCCAGGCATTGTGCATATATCCTTTCACTAACTTCTTACCACAGCCAGGGTTTTAATGAATGAGGTACTTATAACTCAAAGAAATTAAATGAAGTGGCCCACATAGCTAACCAGTGGCAGAGCTGTAATTCGAGCCTGCTTAGTTAACACCTCCACTACCTGCCTCCTTGAACCCTTACAACCACCCTCAGAGGCAGGTATCATTGTCCACAATTTACACATTGGGGAGTAAGTCACAGAGACTAGTGGACTCTGACCTGAAGTCATATCAAGTTTTATGAAAATCAGGACATTTCTGTCTTACAGTCTTAGTGGGGATGAAGCACTCTCAAGCGGTCTTAAAAAAGAAGAGCACATATTTCTTGACTTCCCAATTGCTTAGAGGTCATCATCAAGATTCTTGTGCCTCTAAAGT
Organism: Carollia perspicillata; assembly: GCA_004027735.1. NCBI lineage: Eukaryota > Metazoa > Chordata > Mammalia > Chiroptera > Phyllostomidae > Carollia > Carollia perspicillata. The sequence goes on from PVKM010011558.1 coordinate 21,853, forward strand.
GAGCCAATTTCAACTTTCATCAAACAAATAGCAGTAGTTTTGAACTATATCTGATGAAATATTCAGTAAACTCTGAGAATTAACTAATTTCTGTGTTTTACCAACAGTTTCTAACTTGGAATCCCAGAGGAAATGTGAATATAACACTCTTGTTATAAGAACTAAAAGTTCTCTCCCTGAATCTTAATGATAGAATCCAGAGATCCACCACTGTATTTTCTCAATGTCCACTCATTCATGAACGTCTCTCCAGCCCAGGCATATAAAGGAATATGTAGGTGTGAAAACATACACACACTCCCCACATACATCACAGGCTGTCATTCCACAGAGAACTTCTCCGTCCTTGCCAGCCACACCTACAGGGCAACTCAGAAACGGCTTTCCTGGCCCCCGTCCTAGAGCAGCAGCGTCTACGGCTCAGCTGGTGAATGGGGCTGAGGCATTCTCCCAGGAACACTCAGCAGAGGACCAAAGAGAAGCATTGTCTGAGGGAGGGATCAGAGCCAAACAAGGGCTTTTCTTCATGATTTGGGATTTCAATGAAAATATCAGCTTGCCTCCATGTCCCCTTTCCCATTCTTCCTCACCATTCTATATTCTCTTCCTGGGTCCCCCGTTCTACCTCCAGTTAGCTCCCTGGGAATTACCACCAGCAAGAAAACCTCCATCACCTTTCTTCCTTTTCCCATTGAAGTCACTTGAGCCTTCATTCAACTCCATTTTTGCTCAGTGGGGGATAATTTCATAACTGAGTTCCTATTTAATCAGTGACCACTCCAGGGACATTAGCATTTTAAGGAAGGGCTTCCAAGTATGGGAAGACTTCATTCAAAAGACTAATTTTTCATGGTAGGTTTTTGGTACCTTGGAAATCATGAGGGAGCTGTGGTGATCTTGAAGGAGACCTTGGAGGAAAACTTCAACTAGTTTCCTCCCCATAATTTCCAATGGCTCCATCCCAATAAATACACTACAAAGTTCTCACTGTACAAACGCAGCTTCAGGCCACCTTCAAACAAACATGAAATTCAAGTAGAAAATTGCTATGGGGTTATTGCACAGTGTTCTTGAACCATTTAAATGAAATTATGTATTAAAGTGCCTAGCACTGTGGGTAGTATATATAGTAAACATTTAATAAACAGTATTTTTGTTACTGTTTTTATTAATTGTTATTATAAGTCCATTTTCTTTCACATATCCACTAGATGATCCAGTGAAATTCAGATGAAATAAAGGTTTGTGTTAGGCACGCCAATGGAAAAGAATTAAAATACATCACAAGAAGCAGCATTATAACTTACTCCTAAAATTAATAAGGCATCAGAAATGGCAACCCAGCTGGCTATAGCCATCTAAACAAAATAGATGCAATTTCACTTCCTCTCTGGGAAAACGCTTCCTGGAGGAAACACACCAACACTGTGGAGACCTCATAAGAAAAAGGAAGTGTTTTCCCTTAGAAGCAACCATCTAAAGGGATGGGAGGAGCACTCCAGCCTGGGGCTTTTAATTAACAATGTGCTAATGACTATCAAAAGGTCAGCATCTTAATCACCAACTTTCTGCAGCCAGAGCAGAGTATATGATCTGAACACCAGAAAAGTGGCATTTCCAAACAACTCAGCCTCAAGGGTGAGCTAATACAAAGTACATGCTCACCCCTTATGCTCCTACATATGGGTAGTTAATCCAGTTCTGGATGTTCATCTAACAGCCATCCAATGGCACATAATTTTTATTAATCCATTAAAATTACATGGAATTCTAATATTGAGAGCACCATAAAATGACTATGTTAAAAATCTTCCACCAGAATCACAGCAAAGTAGTGTCAACCTCTTATGCTGTAAATATAATTAGTAAAATGATAGCCCAATTTACTGTGTGCTACACACTGTTTTAAGAGCTTTACGTATTTTAATTCAGTTAATCCTTTAAATTACTCTACGTCAGAGCAACTATTATTACTCCCCCTTTTATACACTATAAATCCAGAGCATAAGGGGGTTAAGTAACTAGCCCAAGGTCACAAGGTAAGTGCCAAGAATGTTAACACCCAGTGGTTTCTGCATGTACAGAGCTCACTCAGGTACATGGTCCCTTCTCATACTCACAACTGCCATGCAAGGCAGGCACTTTTACTTCTGTTCCTAATCCACAAACAAAGAAACAGAGAGGTAAATAACTTGCCTCAAGTCGTAAGCTATTATCAGGGCTGACCTCGGATTCCAAGTCAGCTAGGCCAGCCCACCCATGTTGGTTGCATGATTCCTACTGCCAAGACCAGAGAGACCTCACCTCACATGGTGTGACACAGGGGAACCTAGAGACTATCGGACCCCTAAAATCTCTCTCCTGTCTTGTCCCAAATTTCACAACTGGTCATGTGTACATACCTGTATCATAATGTTTAATATGATATCTTAAAATGGCCTGGTCATGTACCTCTTTCTCTCACTAGACAAGAAGCTCCTGGGAGGCGAGGTTAAGTTGTCCATCACCAATATACTAGTTCTCCATATAAAGTACCTGCCAACGAGTAGGCAGCAAAAAAAGTGGAACTGAAATACTAATTCAGTGTACGTAAGTTTATGAAATCACAATCCCTTTTGAGGAGTATTTTATAACCATTTTCTAGGAACGGTCACATTTTATTTAAAATTTTAAAAGCTTTATGAGTCTTTAGTACCCGAGTGCATTTTGGTGAATCCATACTTTAATTACATACCACCTAATATTTTTTTCCTGAAAGTCATTAAATAAAATCAGCTTTTAAATCCTCATCAAAAGTAAACAAAAAAGCTATTTCTTCCTCTTTTTTCTAAATCCAATTTTCCACCCTGGCTGGTGTGGCTCGGTGGAGTGAGTGCCGGCCTGCAAACCAAAGGGTTGCCGGTTCAATTCCCAATCAGGGCCCATGCCTGGGCTGCAGGCCAGGTTCCCAGTAGGGGGTGCTTGAGAGGCAACCACACATTGATGTGTCTCTCCCTCTCCTTCTCCCTCCCTTCCCGTCTGTCTAAAAATAAATAAATCAAATCTTTATTTTAAAAAATCCAATTTTCCTAACCTAAACTGTATACTATTTAACTTGTTAGGTAATCACATATATATTTTAAGCAAACAAGAGAATATCCATTGAAAAGCACTTTTTTCATAGGCATAAAAGATGTTCAAGCATGTTCCTCCAGAGATCTTCATGTAATTTAAACAGCTGCCATGAGAAGTTACTTCTTTGCATGCTGAAGAGTATGAACAGAACTGACTTTAAAAATATTAATCACAGGCATATAGTTTAACTGCTTATTACTGAGTACTTGTGATGCTACAAATACAAGAGGTAATTTTCACCAGCAATCTACAGGCAAGGCCGCCCATGTCACTTGCATTCTACAAAGCAATGGCATGGAACTTATTTTTCTAAATTACGGAGTTCTTGATATCTGGATTCAGTAAAAAATATTCAACTTTAGACAAACTCTCTATTTTGTAAGGCCAATCACTCTACCAATTTTATGAAATATTGATCAGCTAATTCTCTGGAAAAAATACTACATATTAAAGAATATTTAAATTTCCTCTACATACCTATCCATGGGCAACCTCCTTAGTGAAAATCTACCCATAAAAACAATTGAAATTCAAGCACTCCAATATATATGATTAATGAGACAATACTGTGGAGAGATCCACAAACACAATTTATGTAGAAAATAAGGAAATTTTCTTTATTTGGTGTTGCCTAAGTAACAAATAGGTAAATAATTATTAGAAAACCAATCTAAGGACTGGATTCTAAATTAGTCTAGCTCTTTTACTCCAAAGCAAATAAAGCCCTGCTTCTCGGTAAAGCAGCCTCCAAATCACTGGTTTAAAGGGCCGAGAGAGAGGAAAGGGTGGTCTAGCAGTCCTCAAACGCCCTCTCCAGCCCTGCATCCCACTTTTTCAGTTGAACTCCTCACACTTTCTCTTTCAAATATCATCAATTTAAGGTTTTATCATGTATTCTATTTTTGAACAAAGAAAAATCCCAGCAAATTTAAGATCAGTTGGCACTGTATTACCAGCAGGCACCAACATTTAAAAGCAAACTAGGTTAATGACCATAATAGTCATGTGACAGAAAATTCTGGGTGAATCACAAGCATGGTTCATCCAAAGAACATGAGTTTAAAATTTATCTTTGAGATATTTTCAACTTTTTTATTTGAAGCTAGAATCTGGTCACAAATTTTTTCTAATCCATTTTCTCCCATTAAAATATGAAATAAGCATGCTTCATGTAGGAAACAGATCTCTATAAAATTAGCATTGAATTAGTTTCCTTTGTACTGAGCAGTTCATTTGCTTATGAAATTAAGGCTAATGTTACTTCAAAGCCCGTGCTGAAGTTTAAAGTATAGCTTTAATATTTTTACTGCTTCTGAAATTAAGCTGAACTTAGAACTAACTATAAGCATATTTGCAGATACTCCAAACCAATTTAAAGTTTTATATGTTGAATATGACGCTTTTAGCCTTGGACAATACGTGCATGTGTTTCTAATGTGGCATCTAAACCAACACTATATCAGAATGAAGGTATATTACTGGAAACAGCACAGAGATGGTAAAGAGATCACTTACACAAGCCCATGCTTCGTTCCATAGAAGATTTCGGAGCACTGAGACAGAGAACTTAACAGGTGCGCCAACCTCAAATCAAATCTGACTTAAAATGTGCCAGATTAAGCTTTAACAGTACTTTTCTTCAGTCAAGAAAAGCAGACGTTTGTGCAAGGGCAACCTGAAATACACCACACACACCACACACACACTCTTCTTGGGACACAGCAGGCTGGGAACGACATCAGGAGGAGGTGGTTCTGGTCAAAGGTAAGTGCTCAGGGATGGCATGGTGACCCTCAGAGATAACTGGGTTCTGACCCTGAGCTCAGATGTGTTCAAGGTGCCCCAAAACTGCACGGGGCCAGGAGGCCGAGAAGGCAGATCCAGAATAGAGACTGGAACTAAGTCAGTTGATGGGAAAAACAAAGGAAAAGTACTTCACCATTTCAAAACATTTAATTTGAAGCGATATGTTTAAGTAAGTGCTATGTTGAGTTTTTTAAATGGCTTTAGGTAACTAAGGTACAATGTAAAATAAGTTTCTCCTTAAATCACTTTTGAAAATTAACTATTCAGACTCTGCTTACAACGGTACATAAATCAATCCACTGTATGAAACACGCTGTGAAATATTAAGTCGCTCTGCCATGTGTTTTATTAGAATGGATTTGATTCATATCGCCACTTCCAAAGCTGTGTGATCAGGAAGGAAGAGACAGAAAACACAGAAAACACCCGATTTCCTATTATGGAACTGAATGTGGGGTGGGGGAGGGGAAGTCTGCTTGCCTGGGCTCCCTGGGCTCATCCTGCTTACAGCTCTGTGAGAAAGGAAGTCATAAGCAAATTCGGGAGAGGAGACAATGAAGCATCACCTAACTACTAATTCTATAATAAATTACAGTCTCCTAACCTGCTGGATTGTGATTTTTCTTCTCCTCTTTGCTGCTTTCCACTCATGGACTTAGCCTACCTCCTGTTAAGAGACCGAAGCCTTTCCAGGGAAAAAGGAAAATGCATGCTGATCCAGTGCCTCTCTTCGTCATCTCCCTCTGCAGAGGGGTTTTTCACAGAATGACAACAAACTGCTCTACGAACATCTCAGGACACCGAACCACGGTTTCTTCCACGGCCTATTTCATCTCCCTGGAGAGCACCTTTCACTACCTCCCGGAGCAGCCTGGCCTTGACATTAAAAGTAACAATTTAGATAGAAAATGTCCATGCTACCACAGCCAGTTATTTTTCTTTTTGTTTACCCAAACCATTTTCTATACTTATTATACTCTTAGACTGCTGATACAATAGGGTATTACACTTCTGTCACGAACAATGAGTTCCCATACTCTGCAGTGTATTAGCGTGCTATTTTTTGTTCACACTAGCTTCTGGTGAATACAGTCCACGGCAATGAAACTCGTTTTACCAACAACTTTATCTTCAAAATTGTTTCTTTCTGAATGTTTTCTTATTTTGTTTTATGAAATTGCTAGGCACAATATACCTCTTTTGTACCATTAAATTCTATTGGTTCTAAGCCCTCATCTATACTTTCGGACTGGACAGGAATTCTAGCTCAGGGACACAGCTCTCCTGTGGGGAAACCAAAACCCCCCGTTGTCTAGCAAAAGCCAAGGTTCACATCTACTGCTGCATTACCAGTGACTGCTTATCCAACCAGCCTCACTAACACAGAGGGAAAAACACCAGTCCCCTTCTCTCCTGCAGTGCAGATATTCAAGAGAAACAGCACAGAAACCCATAGGAGAAATCAAGAGCAATTATGAATGATATATGAGCGAAGACCCAGAGGAAGGACAACTGACTGATTCTTCAGCAGGTCAGCAGGGGTAGGAGGGTGGCAGAAGGAAGCAGCCAGAGAAGTCCTGACTCTCCAGCCTGGTTTTCTTCCTCTGACCCGGAAGAGGGTTCCGCTTTGACTCTCCATGTCTTGCCCTCCCACAACTTGCCAGCCCTCTCCTTGCTTGACATCTTCTAGCAGCCAGTAGCGGCTAATTGGAGTCGGGGAAAAGTCAAAGTTTAAAATGTACAATAAATAATGACAGAACCCTAACTATGAATACATTACACGACTTCTTTTCTCAGGGTTAAGAAAGTCTTTCTGGCCATTTCTTTTGTGGTGAGTTTGATGTTTTCTACATACTTGAAGCTAGGTTATTACATCCCCTCTGTGTCAGCCTCTTGTGAAGGTCCCCATGAACAGTTACCAAGGGGGATCTGTCCTCTTCTCCTACAGGATCAGCCCAATTCATCTGCTCTCCTCTCAAATCCAACTGTTTCCACCCTTTGGGCTTCCATGGAAAGTTCAGTTCCTCTGGGCAACAAATCATTTCCATAGCGCACTGGTCTTTCCTCGGCCCATCCCACACGTCATGCACAGCGTAGGCATCAGCTCAAGCGCTATAGCTTTTTTGTGCTCCTTCTTTTCACAACTGTGTCATCCCAGGGATTCTAATGCTGGTGAAAATGGGAATGGTAGCTACTTATTCCACAGAGGATTTGTGTTTCAAATTAAATGTGTGGCATGGTGCCTAGCATAGAGGCTAATACATAGAAAAGACTCAATTAGTGAGAATTCACTCTCATAGTCACTCGTTCATATGCTTCTCGCCCCCCACCCCCACCCCAGCCTCCCTCTCAGTCCCTCCCTCCCTCCAGGACAAATCTTACGCCCAGCAACTTTTCCCATACAGCCACACAACTCCTGCTTCAGAAAGAGTCTTGATTTCTCACTTAGAGAAGGGTAAGTGGTTCCCAATATGTCATCAATGAAAACATTTAGTAAGAAAACACCATGTAGCACCACACCCTGAGACTCTACACTGTCAGAATATGTTCGTATTTTCACTATATATAACACAATGGGACTCTGTTAGCTAACATCTTGTGTAGATTTTCTACATCTCTGTTCATTGGCCTGTAATTATCTTTTCTTCTGTTTTTCTCCCCCATCCCATTATTTCCATCCAAGTTTTCTAGTCTCAGGTAGACATCATTATCAAGGCAGTTGATAAATCCAGGAGAATTAAAAATGAGCCCATGCAAAAGTTTAAGATAGCCGAGAAACACAAGCACTATGAAAGACAACAGCCCCACCGCCAAACCCATATTGTACCTGAGAAAACCAAATCAACAGACTTTCCAGAATGAGATACAAAAAAAGAGATTTGGAGGCTACAAGTAGAAGCATTAGCAGTCTCAGAGGATAAGAGTAACCACATGGGAGAAAACAGCTGAAAAAATACCAGTCAAGAATTTCCAAGAACTGGAGGTTGGGGAAGAATGTAAGACATTTAGTTGAAACACTTGCCTCTGGAAGGTAAAAAAGAAAGAGAAAGAAAGGAAATGCAAGAAAACAAGCAACAAAGAAAACAGGAATGGCAAAGAGAAAACACAAAATAAGGTATTAAAAATAAGCCTCATAGGACAGTAATTATAACAAAGTAAAGGAATGACAGATGCAACCAAAAGATTCTCAGATTGGATGTTTTCAAAATCATGACTCAAACCAGTAACATTAAAGTAAGGAAAAGATATGTCAGAGAGGCATAAAATGTAAGAAAGGCAGTGTAGTTATTTTACTACTGGACAGAACAGAATTGAAAGCCAAAACATCATTAAGGACAAAGAGAATTTACCTACTTATAAAAGAAATAATGCAGAAAAAAAACACAACAATCACAGAAGTATTACGGACCTAAAAATGTGTTCACAAAATATATAAGTAAACAAGTGACAAATCTATTCAGATACATAAAGCAACTATTTTCATTGGCTAATTTGATATGCTCCCCATAGGAACTGACAATTTAAATAAATAATTAATAATATTATATTACATATATCAAGACACCCCTCTCAGAAATAACAGAGAAAATGCAAACATACTGGTTAATAGTGACATGTAGAACTTTAGAAACATCGACTATCTGTTCCTCTTACACACTCAGGAATATTCAGAGATGTTGATTATTTTCCAGCCATAATGAAATCCTCAAAAAATACCAAAAGTTCATCAAATTATATTCTTACCTCAATATAATAAAGGTAGAAACAAATAATAAAAGGATAACTAGGACATATATAACATTTCATACATATGTAAAAATAATACTAAAAATAATGTGTGATTTCAAGAAGAAATAATGAGAACTAAAAATCCTTCAAGCCTAATGAAAGGAAAGAACTCAGGCCAAAGTTAATGTGATACATCTAAAATAGTAATAGTGGAAAATTAAGTGAACTTTAAATATCTTTAATAAAAATAATACAGATTTAAAAATAAGCCAACAACTTAATTCATTAAGAAGGACAAAGCCAAGAGGAAAAGCCAGATTAGAAGGCAGAGGATAAAAATATGGACAGAAATCAATGAGCCAGAAGAACACAAAACCAACTAGCATGATTAATAAACCACCAAGTGTTGTTTTTAAAGGCTAATAATTTAGGACAGCCTCAGGCAAGACCGATGAGAAAGAAGCAAAGAAATGGCAAAGTTCCCTTCCTCACACTATAAGAAAAAGCAAACTCCAAGGAGTTTAGAAACAGGATAAAAAGAGGAAAAATTACTGAAATAGTGAGTGAAGCAACAGAGGGAATATGAATTTAAAACAAGTAATGCCAATATTAAAGATAAAGAAATACTGGAAATAGGAAAATGAAAGTACTGAAAGAAAATGCCACCACTTCTACCCAGCAAAAAATATCTTGTAAATACTTTTAATTCAATTACAGTTTACTTACAATATTATTTTGTATTAGTTTCAGGTGTAAGCGTAGTGGTTAGACAACCATATACTTTACAAAGTATTTCCCCTGATATTTCTAGTACCCACCTGACACCATACATAGTTATCACAATATCATTAACTCATACACCCTATCTGTACTTTACATCCCCATGACTATTTTATAACTACCAATTTCTACTTCATTTTAAGATAGATAAAGCCAAAAGAATTTATCACCCACAGATCACTAAAAATAAAACATGGAGGTATAATAAGGTAATGAAGAACTAATGAAAGAGTTCTGCAAAATTGTCAGGTACAAAACCAACATATGTAAAACGAGTCATATTCCTCTGTACTGTAATCTGAATAGGAGAACAATGTCCTAATTATAACAACAATACTGGTTGCGGCAAAGCAGAGTTATAACTGTAAGTACATGAAACAGAGTTGTTGTTTTTTTATCCTCACTTGAGGACATTTTCTTTCATTGCTTTTAGAGAGAGTGGAAAGGAGAGAGAGAAACATCGATGTGAGAAAAAAAATATTTTTTTTAATATATTTTTTTTTTACTTTTTTATTGTTGTTTAAGTACAGTTTTCTCCACCACCACCTTCCCCCACCCCACACACCCCCACCTCCTACCGTCAATCCTTCCCCACTTTGGTTTTGTCCATGGGTTCTTTATACATGTCCCTTCCCCTTATTTCCCGTTACCACCTCTCCCCTTCCCCTCTGGTTACTGTCAGTTTGTTCTTTATTTCAATGTCTCTGGTTCGATGTTGCTTGCTTGTTTTGCTGATTAGGTCCCACTTCTAGATGACATCATATGGTATTTTTCTTTCACTGCCTGGCTTATTTCAGGATATAAATAAGGATGTGTTACCTTTTAGGATGCATTCACATTTTAAAGATGTCAGGTTTCTCTAGAATTAATTAATTTTTAATTATATTTTATTGATTATGCTATTACGGTTGTCCCAAATTACCCCTTTGACCCCCCTCCACCTAGCATCCCCCATTCAATCAAGCAATCCCCACACCATCATTCATGTCCATGGGTCATGCATATAGGTTCTTTGGCTACTCCATTTTCTATACTGCATACTGCACTTTACATCCCCATGGCTATTCTTTTGTTTAATATAGTTTATTGATTATGCTATTAGAGTTGTCCCATTTTCCCCCTTCACTCCCCTCCACCCTGTACACACTGTCCCACCCACATTCCCCACTTTAGTTCATGTCCATGTGTCATACTTATAAGTTCTTTAGCTTCTACATTTCTCATACTTTTCTTACCCTCCCCCTACCATTTTCTACCTACTATCTATGCTACTTATTCTCTATACCTTTTCCCCCTCTCTCTTCCTCCCACTCCCCTGCTGATAACCCACCATGTGACCTCAATTTCTGTGGTTCTGTTCCTGTTCTAGTTGTTTTTGTTTTGTTTTAGGCATGGTTGTTAGTAATTGTGAGTTTGCTGTCATTTTACTATAGCTGTTTTTATCTTCTTTTTCTTAGATAAGTCCCTTTAACACTTCATATAATAAGGGTTTGGTGATGATGAACTCCTTGAACTTGACCTTATCTGAGAAGCATTTTATCTGCCCTTCCATTCTAAATGAAAGCTTTGCTGGATAGAGCAATCTTGGATGTAGGTCCTTGCCTTTCATGACTTGGAATACTTCTTTCCAGCCCCTTCTTGCCTGTAAGGTCTCTTTTGAGAAATCAGCTGACAGTCTGATGGGAACTCCTTTGTAGGTAACTGTCCCCTTATCTCTTGCTGCTTCTAAGATTC
>PVKM010011559.1:0-32985 GCA_004027735.1 Carollia perspicillata
AGTCATCAAAACCTCTCTGCTGCCAAATCAGATCTTCACATTTCAGTCTTCTTTCCACTCCAATTCACAAGACTTTCCTCATTGGCTTCATGACTTCTTTTACCTAACTGGCCACTCCTTTATAGTATTTTTTTAATGTTTTTGATCTTAGAAAGTAAACACCATATATGATGTCACACAACCATGAATATGTCATTAGCAAAATGCACAACTATTCATACAAAAAAGAAAAAGACTATGTACCACTTCCTGTCAGGTCAAGTCAAGAGAGGTTTTGACACCGAATGAGTCACAAAAATATTTGTTTGTATTTAGGACTATTTGGATTCCAGAGTTGCAGATGAGATTATGGACCTATATTATGGCCTCATAGTCTATTCATGAGCCAAAATGGCTTTGTCTATCACTGGCATTTGCTGCTGTTTTTAGTTTGCATGATGGTGGGAAATGATCTTCAATTAAATGCCTGGGTCTTTTCCTTTTCCACACAATAGTGTGATTATTCCTCAAGAATGAAAATTCCACAATTTACTTTACCATCCTTCATTTAGCTTTACTGCACATTTTCCTTAATTAATTTTGCTCTCATGGTAAGAAAGTAAAATCTACTTTGAAATTTTTATTTGAATATATTACATAGTTTTTAGATTTGTACACAGCAACTGGAGGATAATTTTATATTATATCTATGCAATATACAAGAGATATACAGAGTGAAGGAAAAGTAGGTTTACAGTTGTAAGTACACAAAACAGCTTATTCTTGTATTATTTATTAATATTGTACGGTTATTCACATGAACAACTGCAAACCTACTTTTGCCCCACCCTGTGTTGGAGTTTAGAGGGATTAATAAAAATGGACCAAAGCACAATGTCCAAAGCAGTGGACATAAAAGGTAGGATGAGGGCCTAATGCATCCCATGGAGAGAAAGTCTGAGTTTTAGCTTGCCTTGCTGAGTCCTGCTTTCTTTTTGTTAACTCAGTCTAAACACCACACCTTTGTGAATATGCATCACATTCATTTTGAATTATTTAATTTAACTTCCTTTCCAGGTGAACTATCTTTGTTAAATGCTTGTCATGGATGGACAGAGTTTAGGCAGAACATAAATATCTATAATTAGCTCGGTGTATAGTATATCACAATCTAAGGTGTAGCAACTACGCATAACATTTTCTCCCAAGCTTGATAAACCATTTGGGAACAAAAAAGGAAGGAACACCTAGAAAGTAATTTATGCCAACACCATGCATGCATGATAGCTTCAAACCTTGTATTTCTCTGAGATCCTGTTCAGCATCTATATATATATACACACCCCCCACAGGGAATTTAAGTTCTAAGCTAAAAGAGAAGATAATAAGTTTGCCTATATATACCTTAAAACTGGATATAATCTAAAATTTATATTACCTGTGATACCGGGTTTGATCACTCCAACATGGGCACTAACTTTAGTGTGACGCCCAGGCCGCTTCCCAAAGCTGAACACTTCTGCACGCACCTTTCTGCTGCACCTGTCGCTCCAGCACATCTGACGTACTCATGCAGTGCCAAATGTGTCTGCTGCTGAGCTTTTACATAATCTCTAGCCTATATTTCTGACCACCACTAAGATAAGATATTGCATGGTATACACATACAATACATATATAAGTATACCTTCTCTGTGCAGAAAGCCTAAAAATTGTAAAATGAATTAAAACCATAGCCCTCCTTTTCATGGCCTCAACAGCACTGCAGACGATGGCACAAGCGCAGATAAACACAACACAGGACGCACTGAGTAAGGGGCTTCAGTAAAGCCCTATCTGAAACACAAAGGAGTCCGGATGAGGAAAGCACTCATGTCATCGGGCAGACCTAGGAATGGATTCGGAAGGATGTGAAATCTGAATAGGACCTTGAAGGATAAACAGGACTTTAAAGAAAGATAAAAAGAGATGAAAAAGTACGGTTATTCCAGGTGGATGAATCACACAAGGAAAGCTGCAGAGGCGAACTACTTCATGACACAACTGAACCACGGGAGATGAAGTGTAGAAGACTCTGGGCTAGATTTTCTGTTCCCTTGGACTCCCCATCGCAGCTCAAACTGAGTGTTTTCCAACAAGATGTAGATTACCTGCCAACCTCCAGCCATTGTCCCAGTTCTCAGGCCCCAAACCTCGATAATCATTTTAACTTCACTTCATCATATTTAATGTCCACTAAATGATGGCATATGTGCAAGTATTAACATTAATTTAATATTAATATCAGTGTTTTTATACACCCTTCTCAGTTCTCTGATATTTCTCTAAATGTCAGTTTGCTCCAGGACTCAACCTCAACCTAGATCTCCCTTCTCCCCTCCCCCGCTCCCCTCGCCCCATCTTTTCTCCTTGCTTCTCCTCTCCTCTCCTCTCCACTCGTACTCACTCCCTAAGTCATGGTCTTGTACACCATTTACATTCTTATGACTTCCAAACTTAAATCTCCAACCTCTTGCCTGAACTCTGGGTTTATTTACCCAAATGCCCGTTTGACATCACTTGGATGTCTAACAAGCATCTCAGATTTCACATATCTGGACTCAACTCTTAGTATCTTCTCCAAGACTTGCTCCTTTCTCCACTGTTTCCTGTCTCAGTCCCATTCCTCCAGTCGCTTGGGTCAAAATTTTCTTTCTTCTGTACCCTTTATCTGATCCACAATGAAATCTGACCAACTACACTGTCAAACAAATCCCAAATCCAACCATTACTCCATCCGAACTGCTGTCCCTCAACCCAAATCATACTTCTCCATCCCCGACAACGGGACTGTCTCCTAACTAGTCTCCTTGCTTCTATTCTTGCTTGCCCACAGTCTGTGACACTGGTCCTTTTAAAAACATAATTCAAATTATGTTGCTTGTCTACACCTTTAAAAGCACCATCAGCTGCCCATCACTCTTGGAATAAAATCCAAAGTCTGTGCCCCGGTCTTTAAGGTACTGTATAACTCACCTATATCTAGCTCTCTGGTCTCATTTTCTATCACTGTTTCCTAGAAGGAAGATTACCCTGGATTATCTGGGTGGGGCTAATGTAATAACAAAGATAATTTAAAGTGAACGAAGAAGGCAGAAAAGGAAAACTGGAGACCTAAGACTATGAGAAAGACTCAGCCTGACATTGCTGACTGAAAATAGAAGCTGTGAGAAGCTGGAAAATAAACGCAAGGAAACATTCTCCCTGAGAACCTCTAGAAAGGACTCAGCTCTGCCAATACCTTGACATTAGCCCAGTGAGACCTGTTTTAGACTCTGGCCTCCGGAAATGTAAGAAAATCGAACTGTGCTGTTTAAAGCTGCTAAGTATATGGTAATTTGTTACAGTGGCAACAGGAAACCAATATCCCACTCACTGAAACGAAACGTGCGCACACGGGCCACTCTCTGCCCTCTCGTCTTCACCCCACTGTTTCTCAGCGCCTCGCTGGCGATTCACTGCGCAGCCGCAGCCGCAGCCGCAAGGGCGGTCCCGGGCTCCGCTCACGCTACCCCTGCTGCGTCTAAGACAGCGTTTGCTCGCCGAAAGTCACCAACGCTCGTCTAGTCACTGAAATTAAATTCTACTGTTTGCTAGCACTAAGCTTTACTTTCAACTCCACTGTTCCCTACAGATTACATTTTTAGAGGTAAAAGTGGGTTAAAATTAACTAAAAGGTATTTTAAGGGGGAAAAGACGTGATGACTTAACGGGAAGTCACTTGAGGAGCCCGAGTGAAAGAACGAAGGGCACTCCGTCTTCCCGGCCGCACCATTTGTGGCAGGGGCTGCCGACCAGCCGGAACAGGTTGAGGACTCGCTGTTGGCATAAAAGTCTCACGTATCTTCCCATCTAAGGAAACAGTGTCTGTGTTCTGCCATAGCTGTGGGGATTGGGACTGCAGCCCCCAAGGACTCTGGTATTACCACGTCCCGAAAATATGTCCTGCCAACTACATCCACTAGAAATAGAAAACCTGTTTTAACTGCATTTCCAAAGAAAACCTCTTTTATTGCATTTCCTTTCTAGCATTCCTTTAAAGGCTGCAGATACAATTTTGACCGGTCTGGATAAACGAAGCGTTAGCTATCTGAGTCAGCTGGCGTGGCCACCCTTCTGGGCGTGCTTCGGACTGCCAACCGTGGGGAGGAGAAGTGAACGTCAGTTCCTGGTAGGAGCCCTGCCCGACGTGGAGCAGCCTGCCACACCTTAAAAGCAGGTGTCAATAGAAACCTTCATTTTGGGTGAGTCCTTAGGTGAGTCAGACTGCTTTTGAGTAAAGCTGAGTACGCTAGGAAAGCCAGAAGAGATTAATTCGTGATGTTCTTATAGTGCAGTCAGTTCACAGAACTTGTTATAAGAGGCCATGGCAAAAATCAGAGTGACCACAGGTCCAGACAATCTTCTGGACCTTAGAACACAGAAGGCATTTCTACCAACTCATATTAAACATAGAATGTGAGTGAGTAATAAGCTTTGGTTGCCTCACACGGGAGACTTGGGGCCATTGCTACTACATCAACACCTGGGCGTGCTCTGGCCTAAGAAAACGTGAGGGGAATTAATGTCCTCTTGTATGTACCCAGTGGGTTTATTTTGTTCATGAATTCTCAGTGCCTTTACTAGGAGAATATGCACTGTGAGTCTCATGGATGGCGTGACTGTCAACTTCATGTGTCACCTTGCCTGGGTCACGGAGTGGCCAGATCCACGAGGGTGCTCCCAGATGAAATTAGCAGTTGACTTGGTGGACAAAGTAGAGCAGTTCGCCCTCCCCAAGTTGTTGAGGGTCCGAATAGAACAAAAAAGGAAGAGGAGAAAAGAATCTGGCCTTTTTGTCGGACTGCCAGAGCTGGGGCCCTGATCTTCCACTGCCCTCAGCACAACTAGCTCTTAAGCCTTTGGCCTCGGCCTCAGTTGTGACGCCGGCTGTTCTGCGTCTCCTGCTTGCTTGTGACAGATCACGAGCCTTCTCTGCCACTGCGATTGTGTGGGGCCAGTTCCTGAGACTAAATCTCTTCCTTTACATCTACATCCATAAGTTTTGTTTCTCTATGGAAACTTGACTAATATGAAAGGGGAGTGAATGCAGCCATTTCCAAAGGTGTTACATATTCCTCCTTGTGCTCTTCTAAGACTGCAGACACAATTTTGAAGCTTATGTTTTCACTTAACATTAATACAACAGCATTTTCCCATATTATTATCATGATTCTTGAAAAACTTCAGTTTATGGTTACACAATAGTTAATTGTTGGATTATGCTGTAATTGACTTGACTATTAATACTGAAGATATTTTAAAATATTATTTTTGCTGTTATGCCCCTTTCTTCTGAAAATGAGTTTGCAGTAACTTTATTAATTTTAGAGAATTAATTTCTGAGACATATGTCCTGTTCAGAATTATAAAAAGAGAGAAGCCTGATATTCCAGCAAATCATTTCTGGAAGATAAGATGTTCTGGGTGGCTAAGAAAGAAGTACCAGAGCGTGGACCCGGAGTGAGTGGGCACGTGTGTGTATGTACCACACATGGGGGAGAGAAGCTCTGCTGGACATATTGTGCTGTGAAGATAAGGTGTGTAAGCCATGTGGCAAGAGGGAGGTGGCTTCACCGGAGACATACAGGCAAATCATAGAGGAGGATAATTGAGACAAATCCGAAACAGAGCCATAACCTGGCTGAAGGAGTTGACTTGTCACCGCTGCACCTGGGGTGAGATGCTGTGTGTCATGTGGGCTGTGTGTGGTCCTTGCTTAAACCTATTCCTATGGTTTGACCTAATCCCTTTGTGTCCTGGAAACCAGGGCAGATTGATAGAGAGGCTCGGCAATGTCATACACAAATCTGCGTCTGTATGGTAACTACTGGAACTAAGGAATAAAAGTGACCTAATGTTGATAAGTAAATGCTCTGCAGTGCAGTTATACTAATTTTGATAACTACAACAACGTGTTTGAAGCTGGATCTTCTTAACTGAGTGATTACCACGGGGCGCCATGTCTGAGTCTCAGTAAGGAAGTGACTCTTACATGCACACGGTTGTTCATTATAGAGATCCATCCTTCCTCACCATGTTTTCACTCTCAGTTCTCCTATCAAACACACTCTAGCATAGCATCCTTATTAAAAGAATGGTAAAGAAGGTCACAGGATGACCTGATTAACCATCGCCCTCGCTTAGAGGCAGTAGCCTGAGCACTCAGGGGTCACAGGGCCTCGGACTTCCGGTCCTTACCTCTCAGGCCCTCCTGGGGTCTAAGAGCTGACTGCCCACAGGTTCAGAGCAGTGGCCACAAAGCCACATTCAATCATCAGATCGAATATGTAACTCTCCAGCGTTCTCCATAACACCGTTTTCTTTCTCATTTTTCCATTCACATGCAGTACAATTTACTCTTGGTGATGTATAGTTCAGTGGATTTTGGCAAATATACACAACTGAACCCACCACAATGAAGACACAGAAACTTCCATCCCATTGTTCTGCCTCTTTGCAGACAGCTCCTCTTTCCTATTCCCAATGCCTGGCAGCCACACCTATAACGATTTATTTTTGTAATCTATGTCTCCATTGTATCAATACAACTAAAAGGCCACACAATCACTTTGAACGATGCTTATGGATGCAGAAGCATTCCTCAGTTCGGCAGACCTTTGAGGCAAACCTTAAACCTCAGAGGCCCCAAGCTGGCCCTGTTGCAGGGCCGAGGGTGGGCCGCATTCCTTCCAAACTGGGTCAGGTCCACACAGACTGGCAGTAGAATGTTTTCAATATAAATTGCTTATTTGTGAATCATGATTTGCTTAGCTACCTTCAATCTCCATATAACATAACCCAGAATTAAAATTATTTTTAATATATTTTAGGATTTTGTCATACAGGTAGACGTTTCTTGATACACTGAATATGGATTTTTGTGAAGACATATTTAAGCTGAATTTGGCAAATTAAACTTTAAGTGAACACTTTTAATATGATCAATAATTAGTCTTTTAACTCCCTTTCTCAAAAATCCATATTTGTGTATCTGGATGGCGTAAACAGACAAGCTTTTAGCAACATTGGCAAACTCCGTTCAATACAATAGCAGATACAAGACTCTTTCACACGACGAGTAAAGTTTGAATGCACACATCTCAACTTTAAATGTCAAAGTGCGTTTTCTGCTTCCAGAATAATGTCAAGAGTTCCCTACATTTCTCCCAGAAAGCCACAGCCGCTGCTACACCGACCATCCCTGCCAAACGCCCGAAAGCCTGTTCCATCACACAGACTCCCAACTTCTTGAAAGAATTTTGCAGATTAAACAACAGGCGCCTAACGCTCATACAACTCAACTAGCCGTAGAGCAGATCTGTTTCCCATTTCTGGTTGGAGTTTCAAGGACTTCCTTTTTCTAATTGCTTCCTCGGTTGCTATGTGATGTAGGGACCACTGCCTCCTCCTTTCTCATATCAGGACTCGATTGCATTCTGTCACATAGAGTTCTGAGCGGACTGGGAGACATTCCGGAAATTCGGCTACCTCTGCCAGGCCAACTTATCCGCATTGTCGTGGTCATAAATCACTTCGAGAATGAGTAAACCATCCCGCTAAACCACCTCGATGGCTCAGTGAGATCAGTACTTAGCAGGGGAAGCTTCTGCCCCGCTGGGTAGAATAGATGGGTTTATTCATCCTTCAAAGAAGCAGGTTATCTCTGGGCTGCCCTCCTCTCTCTCTCTCTTCATTTTCATTTGAACTTTCCAGAGCCCAGATTTCAGTTCTCGCTGAGTTCTGTTACATTGGTGTTATTTCCTCTGTCATTTACTTGGGTAGCTCTGACCTATATTTTTCTTTTCTTTGTTCCTGAACAAAAACTGATTTCTTTCTGAGGAAGTTGAAAAAGCAAGACTTATGTGCCCAATATGTTTCCCGACCCTCACATGAGAAAAAGGGCACACCCACGACTATCAAACAGCAGCCCCATGCCAGTCACAGCACCAGATGCTGTCCGGCACTTCCCACTGCGGGCTTGCTCAGCGCGAAGTAAAACAGGCCCCCCACCCCAAAACAAGGGCTTCCGGTCTCCAAGCCAAAACACAATTCCAACAAAAATTTTACCGTTCCAGAGTGTTGAATATCTTAAACAAATTATCTCCATTTTAAGGGGCTATGTTTTTTTTTAATCCATGGGGTGCTGGGGGGAGGACTGCAGTGGGGGGTTTTGTTTATTTGTTTTACACAAAGATACTAAATTAAGGCCAGCCAAATCCTACTAGTCTTTCTCAAATGACTTCCCAATCCCAATAGCACTTCCCACCTCTTCTTGTTCACTCCTTATCTGGGTCCCCCATTGCAGGTGGTTCCCAGCTGTATTTTCTCTCCATCATTAGTGCCATGATGAGTATTATCATTAATGAGCACATGCCTTACCTGTCTCTTCTAAATGTTTCATTTGAGCACTTTTAAACCACCAGATATTTTGTACTATTCTTTAGTTACAATTGTTGCAATCTGCCCTTTCCCCATTCCACAGATAGGTGTCTATTTATTCTGTTTCATTCACATCCCCTTTTAACGGGAGGGCTGTCATCTAGCAGTTTTTATCTAATCCACACATGGGTTTGGAAAATGTAAGAAAAAGAAGAAATGCATTTGGCAGATGTGATGATTTAAGTTAGGATGGGGCATAGTTTAGAGAGTTCCTGAGGCAAAAGTGAAAGAAATCGAGTTGCTGATGGGGGGCAGGCGGGGTGGGGGGGGATTTTCTTCTAGTGAAGTAAGAGGGAAAGACAGAGGGGAGATGAGAGAAGTGTTTTTTTGGAGCCACTTGATTTTGTACAGAGCAGGAAAATTATCTACTCTTTGCACTTTGCACCTCCCCCACCACCATATGCTTCCCTAAAGTTTCCTTTTACTATACTTGAAAGGACCACAGATTTTAATAGTATTCATGCATTTGAAGTGCTAGGCTATTCATTCCCAGCTTCCTCTCTTGTTGCATTTATGATGAGAAGTAATAAAAAATCCAAGTTATATGATAATGTAAAAATGATTATTTAATGAGAAAATTTAAACTGAAAGGCAGTTTTTAAAAAAAGACAGTTGACCTTAAAAATAAACTGAGGTTCAAGATCATAACCAGATTGAGGAACTAAATTATAGGCCAGTCTCCTTCAGTGTCTAGGCTGAGAGAATTCAGTAGGTTACCATGGTAGATACCCCAGGGGCCTGAACGAGTTGCAACAATGTCATTAAAAAGGTCACATTTACTTAGAATGTCTTGAATTCGGATGTAATAGTCAAAACAGACAAGGTAAAGACAGGGGAAGTCATGACTACCTTTACTGAGGAACATTTGCAATTATATATATAATATATATCATTCAGGAATATATATGCATATTTATATATTCCTGAAACATCACACCGTTACATGAATGTCGGTTTGTGGGCGTCCAGCAGTTGGAGCTACCACTTTGTCAAGCAGAGAGCTTTCCTTCCTCCTGTGGGGAGACTATGCTGCTGCCGAGGAGGACACTGAGGGGCAGGCTGGCGGGAGCTGCGGCAAACCAGAGAGCATATGCAACCTATTATTCCCACCAAGACAAAGGCTGTTTCTACAATCTCTGGTTTCCACAACCCTCTACCCAAAGGGCTTTTCCCTCCAGAGCTTCTCTATGGGATCACTTGAATTGATATTTGTGAAGCTAACATTGGGGTGAGGGAACGGAGGAGGGGAGTGGAAGGGGAGTGAGCAGCGAGTGCCTCAGGTCCAGCTCCATGAGGAAGGAAAATGGGGTGGACAGGCCAGTTTGGGAGCAGACAGACCTCTTTCCCAACCCTGCATCTACTTCTTACCATTTTAAAACACCTTTGATGTCAGTTTCCTTATGCATGAAATGAATTTCACATGTTTGTTTTGTTTTATAGATTAGAAATAGTGTGTAAAAAATGGCTGGTACCTAGTAGGTGATCAATAAATGCGATGCATCTGGTAACACTGACTGCAAGACCCACCGTCAGCAGTGCCTTTGATTCTGCCTTTTTTTTTATCTTTGGTTCCAAGATCATACTCTACCCAGAGAACAGATGCTGAAACTGGAAATAGCTCTACTGGCTCCTGCTCTCCCTTCCTCTTTTTCACAGTTTCGCAGCAAATGGCAGCTACTGGCACCCCCTGGTCTTGTGGCGCATGGGAAAAGAGGCAGGAAAGATGTGTAGAGTACTGGCAGCCACTCAGGAGCCAGCACCTGAGCCAAGGTCCTCTGACTCCTTCACCCCACCCTTGCTGTTCACAGGCCTTTCCCAACAGCAGCTAAGGTTCCTGGGCCCACAGTACCCCCTGATGGCTAACTGGGGAACTTTCTTTTCTCAATGATTATATTCTCTCTTAGTGAAGCTCCCGCAGGCTTTGTTCATTCCGTCATGGACCACTCATTTCTCACAAATGTTCCGTGGCTTCCTCTGCCTGGCTTTTTTTCTAGTTCATTTTTTGCTCAGTTATTTCAGAAACATCTACCTCCCTTCCTGTTGCTTTCCTTTGTTATCTATTTATGAATCCTCAAATGACTGTGGTTATGGTTGCTAAGAATCATAGTAGGACTAGCACATCTATCAAGAAAAAAAAGTACATTTAGAAATAAAATAAGACATATTTAAAATACTTTCAGAACTCAGGTGGCGATTTTCAGAACCTGGACAGCAGATGCCATGTACCCCTGCTCCTTCTCCAGGTCACACTATCTCTTGACATTCCCATTACTCCCCTATTTATTTAATGGCCACAATGGCACTAGTTTGTCTCCTACAGTTTCATTGCAATTATAACATATTTTCCTAATTTGGTCATAACTCAAGGTAATGCTTATATAGTATTTCTCTCCTTTGAAATTATTTCCATAGTCATAGAATTGCAATCATTTTCTCCTTTAAAATAAAAAATGCAAATAGTTAAAGTAACAGGTAAATACCATCTATCCAATTTCACCAAAATTCTATGGAAATGGCTTTCCTACCTGAATCCTAACTGTACACTAATGCAATAATAATGAAGCGTGATGTCATAAGATAGTTGCGTGGTGCAAATTTAAATGACTGCTCATCGAAGAACATTATTTGAGCTGACATAGCCACATTTTTCAGAAAAGAGGTATTTGCTTTCCTACACCATATACCTTTGCATTCATAAAGTTGTGGAGGTACAAATTAAAACATTCAGTGTTAATGTTTTTTGAAAGCATTACGTTTAAATTGTTTTCTCGGGACCCAAAGAGAAAACACCAGAGGAAACATAACCAGCCTGAATTGTTTAAAATGTATTTTCCCTTTAATTAAATAAGAAACATGTGTCTAGGGATTTGGGAAATGAATGTAATCCATCCACACTCTGCCTGTACTAGTTTGCCTCCAATGTCCAATATTTTGAAAGAAAATTCTTTCTTTCTGTAAAGAATTAAACAACAACAGGGAGCGAAGTCTGGGTCTTGCCTCCGGAGTCTGGGCACTGGCGACGCTAAGGGTTTGCCTTCTCCCAGACCTGTCTTTGGGAAGCAACCAAATTCTCTCCATAGCCTGGGTTAGGGTACGACGTTTACCCTTCTCCGAAGCATGCACTCGCCCTGAAAATGCTCGCCCCGAGACGGCAAGGAAACAGAACTCACTAGGATGTATGCAAACATTCCAGGTCAAAATATTCTTCCCTCTCTGGGGTCCACTCACCATGTTCCTCCCACTCAGGCTTTTTTTTTTTAAACGCTGGTTTCTCCAGGGACCCACGCAGCCCACGACACAGACCCATCGGGCAGGCCAAATGAGGACAAAGAAAACAGGGGGTGACTCCCGGATGGCTCTGGGTCTTTGAAACCGGGGCCCGCAGTTCGGAATGACAAACATCACTTACTGGTGCTGTCAAACGGTATCTGCTTGCACTGCGCAGACCCCTCGGCGGGCCAAGGACAGTAATAGACGGCTCCCCCTTCCACGATGTCTGGCTGGGTGGTGTTGGCTTTGGGCGCTCCCACCAAGACACTCGCTCTGCGAAGGGGATGGAGAAAACCACGCGCTGAAAATCCACAACGCGTACGGGAGGTGCCGTCTCCGGCCGCGCGCCCACTCGGACTAGGGCGGGGGTCGCGGGCAGAAACGTATGTACGAGGGAGCCGACTGTCAAACCTTATTTCCTCTTGGAAACCTGCGGGCGTCTGAAACCTGTTTGGAAGAGGGGGCAAAGAGTCCTGATTCTTCTCTAGGTGGAGCTGTGCAGACAGGGAGAGGAAGCGGAGAGGGGTGGGCGGTGGGGGAGCAAAGGACGGAGCCCAGCTGCTGGCAGCGAGCAGACAGCCCTCGCGTCCAGACACTGAATTGTTACAGGCTATCCGTAAACAGACCGTGTCGTGGTCGTTGTCTTAACTGGCCTGAGTCGGCTGGGTCCCGCTTTCTCCTTTGTGCAAGGCTAGGGTCCTTGCACCGGGAAGTCCCGACACTGGCGTGTTCTGCGCAAGCGGCAGGTCTGTAGTGTAAACGGCACAAGGCACATTTAGCCTGTCGGGGAAGAGAAGAGGCTGGTGGCGGGAGCGGGACGCGACCTTAAGTGGAGAGCGAGAGGGAATCCCAGGGATCGCCTTCGCTCGGGCTGCGGGACGGGCGCGGGCCCCGGGCAGAGAGGCGCAGACACAACCTGTGGCCGGGTTCGCCCCGCGCGCGAACTCCCGGCGCCGGGCGACTTACGTGCGAGCCGCAGGTATGTGGAAGTCCACCGCGTAGCCGAAGTAGCTGCCCTCTGGGCCGCTGTACACCGTGAGCTTGTCCACGTCCAAGTTGAACGCCTGCGAGGCGGGGGACCACAGCATCCCCAGCGCAGCCGAGAAGCAGCAGAGGGGCGCGAGCGGCTGCGCCCCGCCGCCCCGGGGACTGCGGCGGGCCCCGGCAGACATCGCCGTCCGCCCGGCGGCTGCTCACTTGGAAGGGAGACCCCAGGTGGATAACTGCGGGGGTGATGGCTGGCGGTCTCCAGATGCCCGCGTCCCGGCTCAGTGAGCGCAGCGCGTCAGCGTCAGCGGTGACAGCCCCGGGCGCTCTGCCTCGCGTCTCGGGCGCTCTGCTCCGAGCCAGCTCGGGGGCTGGCCGAGCGGATCCCAGCCCTCCTCTGGCAGCGGGCGGGGGCCGGGCGCTCTCGGGGCGCCTCCTAGCGGCGAGTCCGCGGGCTGCGGGCGGGAGCCGCGACTCCGGGGCCGCCCCAGCCCCTGCTGGCGGCAGGCGCCAGGCGCCTGTTTGGGCTCCCGGTTTTCTATTACGGTTGCATCTCAAGGACGATCGGAGTCTCGTACATGTCAATTTAAGCCATTGCTTTCGAAAGGCGTGCCCCCCCCCCCCGCCGCGCGGGGCGAGAGTTTGCTCCAGTTTGTTCCAAATGGAAGAATGCGAAAAAGTACCCCTCCGGGAGGCGGATAAAGCGTCCTCTTTACATAACCTCAGCAGTCTGAAGACCCTCTGGGTAGATACTTTTTTTCCTTTTTTCTTTTTCGGTCTGTGACAGAGAAAATCTAAATCGAATAACCCTCTCCTCTTCCAACTCCACCACAGCTTGCTACAGAGGAAACTAAGAAACAAAGAAAGTCTTGAGGTTTTATTTAGGACTTTTTCAAAGGCACGCAGGGCATGTTAAATCTTCGTGACCCTGTGTAATTGTGACGAAGATCAGCAAAGTTAGGAATGTTGGAATTTACAGTTTACCCTCAGCCAGGGCCCAAGGTGGGGGCTGGAATCTACAGGACTTCTACTATTGCTCTCTTCCTGTGCCTTCTGCTTGGGGGCAGAATGAAGAAGGAGTAGGCAGGGGAGGACGATGGGAAACACAGCATCGATGCCCTTACATAACCTGTGGTCCTCCCGAGAAACAGGGCTAACCTGAAACAGAGCGATTCAACTGGTGGGCATGGGGGCAGTTTGGGGACAGGAGAGGTAAGTAGTTTACAAAGTAGTTTAAGGAGATTTGGTGGCGGATGTAGACTTGGGCAGGAATTTAAACAGCAAGCTTGGATTGGGGCATTGTGTACGGAGGAGTTGAGGGTAAGTGTTAAAGATACAAAGGCCAGGGGATGAAGCTGTTGTTCTAGGGAATGGAATAAAAGGTAGCGTTGGGCAGTGGTAGGAAATAGGGATGGATCTCCCGAGACAGAGGATCTGCCTAACGAGAACCGTTACTGAGGCTAAGGGAGGCGGTTCTGGAGCAGAGGCATGACATGCCCACAGGGATTCAGAAAGTTTAGTGGCCAGGATGTGTGTGGGGAGGGTGAGGGGGGATGAGAGGGGAACAGTTGTTAGAAGAGAGAAAGCAAAGAATCTGTTGCCTAAATGCACTGGGCAGTGAGGACCTCCACGTGGCTAATAGAAGGAAGGGACGGGAAGGCCACAGTGTTCATGAGAAGGGAAGGAAACCGCGGGCAGAATGAAAGTGAGAGTCCAAGGTGTGTCTGAAGGTATCCACTTAGGAGAAAAGAGTGACAAATAGTAACAACTGGGCAAAGAGCACAGGATGGGAGGTAATTGGTGGGTCAGACACTGGATTTGTTGAATCTGAGCCCAGGAGAGGCTGGAAGCATAAAACGCCATTCAGAGCAGTCAGTGGTCAGTCAGGCGGCACAGACTGGGGAGTCTATCCGCAGAAACCTTCCCAGCTCTCTGAAAGGCTGGACCTTTCCCTCTCTCTTACATCAAAATCCACTTGATAGGCAGATTTGAATTTTATGTCTTTTTCTTTGCTTGTCTTGTCCCGATAAAAATACTAAAAATTAATGAGCTATAACATTACCTGGCAAATCACCAGGTCTGGATAATTTCCGAACTAGATAGTTTTTTTTTCCCAGACAAAGGACTTAACAGGAGATTGTAGGAGACGTTTTTCTCAATTCAAAAGTCCATTTGTGTGGGACATAGAGCCTGCTTCTCTGGTCAAGTTACTAGTATTAACAAATGTGATATTCCCTGTAGTGAGTTCCAATGAGCAATTCACGTGTGGCATGCACGATGGGTGTTCAAAGCTGTGCAGGACATAGAGGCTCGGGAATAAACTCGAACCTACTGTTTCCTGACGCTAGCATACTGACATTCAGAAATCCGTTGACTGCATGCAGGCATTAGAAATGAGGCCCCTAAAGAGGTAGAAGGGAACGGCATAGGCCTCGATGTGCCCTCGGCGCACTCCTGACTCACTGGACAGAAGCCGCTGTGCATTAAACAGTGCTTCAGTTTGTGCAGAGCAGCGCATCACACTGTCCCTTTGTTACGCTCTTGTTTGGTGATATTTCTTGCATATTTTTTATCTTTTTCCTTAAGCTAGGGTAGGTAGGGAAAGAAAAATTCTACTTCTTGCCACATAACTGGATGCACATGCTTGTTCCTTTCTTCTAAAACACACGTGTTCTTGACTTACACAATCCGTATTCTTTTTTTAAAAGATTTTATTTATTTATCTTTAGAAGGGAAGAGAAGGAGAGAAGGAGAGAAATATCAATGTATGGTTGCCTCTCATGCGTCCCCCGCTGGGAACTGGTCTGCAGCCTAGGCATGTGCCCTGACTGGGAATCGAACCGCGATCGTTTGGTTCTCAGGCCCGTGCTCAATCCACTGAGCTACACCAGCCAGGGCCGGTATTCTTAACAGGGTCATTTTCCACCTTACAAATTAGGGCACTGAGGTTCACAGAGGTACAACAGTAAGCATATTTACAGAGCAAGTATTTGAATGCAGGACTGTCAGGTGCCAAAAGCAGTTCCTCTTGCTATTAGGTCTGTCAGAATATATATACATACATATTTTCCCCTGGGCTAACCCTTTGTGCATGCCTGTGGGTGATTGAGGCGTGCCATCAAGCTGTGTACTCTTCCAAGAGACCTTGGAAACAGGATTAATGCTACAGCAGTTCCCCCTTATCTACTGTTTCACTTTCTGTGGTTTTAGTTAACCATGGTCTGAAAATATTACATAGAAAATTCCAGACATAAACAATTTGTCAGTTTTAAGTTGCATACTGTTCTGAATCTCATGATGGAATCTCATGTGTTCTGCTCCATCCCACCCAGGACACGAACCACCCTCAGGTCCAGCATCTGCATACCATAGACACTTCCCAGCCATTGGCCACTCAGGTAGACTCTCACGGTATTGTAGTGCTTGTGGCCAAGTAATCCCTGTTTTACTTAATAATGGTCCCAATGTGTAAGAATAGTGATGCTGTTGATTTGGATATGCCAGAGAGAAGCCAAAAAGTACTTCCTTTAAGTGAAAAGGTATGTGTGTATAAGAAAACACATAGTATCGATATACGGAGAATTCAGTACTATCTGCAGCTGCAGGCATCCACTGGGGGTCTTAGCATGTATTTACCGTGGATAAGGCTGGGGAGACTACTGGACCTTAGTCTTCAAAAAGTGGAGGGAAAGCAAACTAACTCAAAGTCCTTCAACCTCCTTCGAGGCCAAAAGTCTGGGAGAGTAGAATTCTCCCAAGAAGCTGGAGGCGGGGGCAGGGGGGCTGTAATAACTGCAGAGACAGGATAGGTCGGAATAGGTGTCTTGCACATTTCACTACTCTGACACGTGGGAAGCGTGCCAATCAGTAAGAGCTGGGGTGCTGTCTGAGGAACACATGGGCAGTGACAGGCCTCATGCTGAATCAGAAGCTTGACATTTTAAAGATCTACCAGCACTGATTTATTTGTCAGAAAAGCAAGTCTGGGAACTGTTTATCATGCATGTGAGTACGTGTGTATATTTAATACTGGGAAAGGTATACGTAGTTGTTTTCTAGAAAGAAAAGGAAAGAACCCGAAGGTTAGAGATAGAACAGATTTGGCCCAAATGTTCCAAAAATAAATAAGTAAAGAGCACCATAGGGAAAAAAATGATCTCTGGGTTGTAGCCATGTACAAAGTACTTAAAAATAGAGATGTTGTAACATTTAACCACCAGTGCATACTTTTTTCAACAGAGACTAAATACATTCGTAACCCTACCAATCGTTATTTCTAACTATGTGTAAATGTTTCTTTATATGATAAAATGTGATCCTGCCTTAAATCAAAGGGTACGAGTTCTGATGTGATTATTTCATTAATACAACCACATTTTCAATATGTTCATTAAATTATTTACAATATAAGCCAATGTAAAACAATGTGTTCTGGGCTGACAGTAACCAGAGGGGAGAGGGGAGGGAATTTCAGGGGAAAAAGGGAAGGGATTACAGAAACAAGTATAAAGGACACATGAACAAAAACTAAGGGGGGTGGAAATGGGAGGGAGGTGGGGAGCACTGGGGGGGTGGACTGGGACGGGAGTAAAAGACAGAAAACTGTACTTGAATAACAATTAAAATAAAATAAAATTTTAAAAACTAAATAAAACAATGTGTTCTAGAAGGTTCCATCAGCTTTAAAAATGCACCAGAAACAGAAGGTAGTTTTTCAATCTCTTCTTGTGTTTTGTAGAATCGAGGGGTTGCTGGGTTTTTCTTTCGACCAACAGTCCTGAGTTTTTTGCTGTATGAAAAACAACTGATTAGTAGAACCTGTCAAGAGAACCCTCCTGAAAGGAAAGAACTTTAAAATCCATCAAGTGTCTCTAAACATGAGCTTATGTCTACGAATTTTCTATTCTGGTCTCTGGCGGGTGAATCTCATCATAGCAAAATCATGTTTTCCTTTTTGATGACTTTGTTTGCAGTTCTCTGTGGGGACTTTCCTTCGGGGCTCTGTCAGCTGCTGTGGAGTTCAGAGCGCTGCTGCCCAGGGGCCCTGTGGGGCCGGCGGTCGGGCACAGCCGAAAGCTGGGTAGCTGGAGGAAAATTCCCACTGGTCAAAACCAGACTCTGACTTGATCTCTTTTTAGAATGAACTTTTTAAATGCAGCTGTGCTTTAAACAAAAATAAAAATAAATAAGACAATTTTTCCTCTAAAGGAAAGGTGACTGAGGGAAACTACGTTCTGCCAAAGCCTTGACATTTGGGGAAAAATCTCCCTGAGAGGCAAAGCCACGGGGGCACCTGAGCTCGTACTCAGGATGTTGAACAATTTACGGATTTCAGTGAGGACCAGTTCACGCCAGAATCCTGAAAAATCTACACGTCTGATGGGTTGGCGGGATGGGCCTTCCAGGTAACTACTGGTTCGAGTGACTAAAGCAAACCTGTGGGCAGGTGGCGGAGGTGGAACCGCACATTTTGTTGTAAATTTGGATTTGCGGTCTGGCAACTGGGGAGACCAGTTCCACAAAAGCTCACGTTTGAGTCCAGTGCCAAAGGAGGCTGTGGGAATATTTTTGAGGGTCTTTTTTATTATTATTAAATTTTAGTACGGTGTTAGGGTTTAGAGCAGCACCACTTTGGTCTTTGGGAAAGACACTCACTTAAAAAGGGAGTAAGGCATCCTCCCTACCCACACACAGGTCAGTTGTCTCAGTCCATTCAACCTGCCAAAGCATAAGATTGCGTGGCTTATAAAACAACAGAAATTTATTTCTCACTTTTCTGGAGGCTAAACATCCAAGATCGGGCAGGGTGTCAGCATGGCTGGATTCTGGTGGTTAAAGAATGCTGCTTTCTTGTTGTGTCCTCACATGGCCACGTGGAGATGGGCCAAGAGAGCTCTCTGGGGTCTTTTTTTACAAGGATATTAATCCCATTTGTGAGGGCTCTCCCCTCATGACCTAATTATCTCCCCAAAGTCCTACTTTCTGACACCATCACATGGGGGGTTAGGGTTTTAACATACGAATTTTGGGGAGACACAAATATTCAGTCCATTGCACCTGGACATGAAGGCAGAGGCTTCAGTGGACACAGTGCTGCTGGCACCTCTGTGGACCCAAACAGGGCAGCAGCCATGGCTGTGGGGTCCCGGGGAGACAGTAGCTATGACCTTCTGAGGCAGGCAGACACTCCCTTATTGAGTTTTTGGGAGAGGTTGAAGGACTTAGGTGAGACACCAGAGGCCTCCTACAAATAGGTGGGGAAGTCATGGAGGCTCTTCCCATTGTGGGAGGGGGTGAAGGCTGGTGCATCTGATTTGTTGACATGAGTCTGTTTAAACCCCAGGCTACACTGTTGTGTTTATTCTGCCTTGGGAGGACACCACAAGGGTGTCTAGGACTGCCCCCTAGTGTCCATGATCCCATTAAAGTATGTGGGGTTTTGTCACAAAAAAATGATTTAGTCTCACAATGATTTAGATTACCTATTTTTCATTTAAAAGTTTCCAAATATTGAGCTGATCTCTCCCACATTTATCACCATCTTTATTTCCATGTTAATACTTTGCAAATCACAGAGAGAGAATAGAGGAGAGAGAGAAGGGATAAAGAGGATGTAGAAGAAAGGAATTTGGCCACTAAAACAATACTTTATGTTTTCCCAACTAACTGTGAAATCTAAATCATATCTCCATGTCATCCATGCAAGGACTATGTCCTACTCAGCCTCGCATGCCTACTTGATTTTGTAACTGTTTTTCTTTTCATTTATTTAAACCACACAATAAACATGAGCAAATAGGTACTGTGTGCGAGCACTGGAGATAGAACTGTGAGCTAAAGAGATATAGTTTCTCCCTTCATGAAACCTGTGATCTAGCAAGGAGATAGGTAACAAACTAGCTAGTAACCTGATGATAACTTAAGTAAATGGGTAAATTGATAAATGGCAGGAGCAAAACTAACAAGTGTGGTTGGAGAATAATGGGGGGCCCAACAAGGCAGAGGAGTGAGTGGAAGCTACACTATCCTTCTCCCAGGACCAATCTGGAATTACAACTAAATTGTAGAAAAACCATTCTGAATAACCAACTGAACACTAGCTGAAGAGAAGCCTTATGACTGTGAACAGACAGAAGAAACCACTTCACCAATGTGACTGGTAGGGAATACAGAAGAGACGTGAGAGAGTTGACTGGGGTTCCACCAGCAGCAACTGAAGTACTGGAGGAATATTTCAGTGGCTGGGGAGTCCCCCTGAGAGATGTGGGGTCTAGAACCCAAGCTGGACTTCCAACCTACAGCACCAGAGTCAGAAACGAATTCAAATAACATCCAGCTGTGAAAAGCAGCAGGGGTTCTGTCTGCCAGGGAGAGATGGCTGGGGACTCCGAGAACCTCTTCAAAGGGCCAACACACAAAATTTCATTTGCAGCCACTTACACTGGACTCCAGCGGAGGGAGGGCAGAGTGGACCAGAGATGCTTAGGGAGAGTCTGGGGCTTGTGGCTCTGGGAGAGAAATGAAGGAACAGCCACCAGGATCCCTGTGCTGAGTAATTTCCATCTCTCTCAGGCAGAGCACTGACTTCCAAGTGGCATCAGCCTGAGGGGAAGCAATAGCCCCACCTGCAGGAATTACTCAGCCCTACCCTGTGATGCTTAAACTGGGCCGCTGCTTACAGCTTTATTAGTTTAATAACAGATTTGTTTAATGATTGATTAACAACTAAGGCAGAAAATACAAAGCAGCCAAAATGGGAAGACAAGCAAAGAGACCCCAAATAAAAGGACCAGAGAATTCTCAAGTAGAAGAAAAGTAAAGGGAAGGAAAAGATATTTCATGTAAATGGAAAAGAAAAAAAAGCTGGGGTAGCAATACTTCTTTCCAACAAAATAGATCTTAAAACCAAGGCTTGTAGTAAGAGACACAGAGGACACTACATAATGATAAAGGGAACAATCCAACAAGAGGATATAGCCCTAGTAAACATGTACACAGCCAATATAGGAGCACCTAAATATGAAAAGCAAATCTTGATGGAAGGGAGAGATCTACAGAAATATAGTCATAGTTAATACCCATTGACTTCAATGGATAGATCTTCCAGGCAGAAAATCAACAAGGAGACAGTAGCCTTAAATGACACACTAGATCAAATGGATTTAATTGATATCTTGAGAGCATTTCGCCACAAAGCAGCAGAATACAAACACTTTTCAAGTGCATATGGAATGCTTTCTAGGATAGACCACATGTTAGGACACAAAACAAGTCTCAATGCATTTAGGAAGATTGAAATTATATCAAGCCTCTTCTCTGACCACAATGCTATGAAGCTAGAAATCAATCACAAAAACAGTGAAAAATACACACAGACATGGAAGCTAAATAATGTTATTAAGCAATAAATGGGTCAACAATAAGATAAGGAAGAAATCAAAAGTTACCTTGCAACTAATGAAAATGAGGGCACAACAATCCAAAAGCCGTGGAACACAGGGAAAGCAATCATAAGTGTGAAATTTATTCCATTACAGTCCTATCTCAAAAAAAAAAAGAAAGAAAAGAAAAAGCTCAAATAAGCTATCTAACTTCACAATAAAGAACTTGAAAAAAAAAACAAAAACAAGAAACAAAGCCCAAAGTAAGTAAAAGGAAGGAAATAATAAAGATCAGAGCAGAAATAAACGAAATAGAGTCTAAAAAAATACAAAAGATCAATGAATCCAAAAGCTTGTTCTTTGAACAGGTAAACAAGATTGACAAATCTTTACCCAGACTCCTCAAGAAAAAAAGAGAAAGAACCCAAATAAATATAGTCAGAAATGAAAGATGAGAAATAACAACTGACACCAAAGAAATACCAAGGATTGTAAGACAATATTATGAACAACTATATGCCAACGAACTAGACAACCTAACAAAATGGATAAAGTCCTAGAAACATACAATCTTCCAAAACTAAATGAGGAAGAATCAGAGAATCTGAGTAGACAAATTACATTTAGTGAAATTGAAGCAGTAATCAAAAAACTCCCAACAGACAAAAGCCCTGGACTAGATGGCTTCACAGGTGAATTTCACCAAACATTCTAAGAAGAACTAACACCTCTGTTTCTCAAACAATTTCATAAAATTTAAGGGGAGGGAAGCCTCCCAAACTTATTTTACAAAGCCAGCATTATCCTAATTGCAAAACCAGATAAAGACATTACAAAGAAAGAAAATTATAGGCCAATATCTCTGAGGAATGTAGATGCTAAAACCCTCAACAAGATACTAGCAAACGGAATACAGCAATGCATCAAGAATATCATACACTGTGATAAAGTGGGATTTATTCCAGAAATGCAAGGCTGATACAACATTTGCAAATCAAGAAATGAAATTCGCCATATAAACAAAGTGAAGGGTAAAAACCACAATATCATATCAATAGATGCAGAAAAAGCATTTCATAAAATCCAGCACCCATTTATGATAAAAACTCTCAGCAAAGTGGAGTTAGAGGGAACATACTTAAACATAACAAAAGCCATATATGACAAAGCCACTGCCAGCATTGTACTTAACAGGCAAAAGCTACAAGCATTCCATTTAAGATTGGGAACAAGACAGGGATGTCCACTTTCACCTCTCTTATTCAACATGCTACTGGAAGTCCCAGCCACAGCAAACAAAAAAGCAGGAAAAATAAAAGGCATCCAAATTAGTGGGAAGTAGTAAAACTGTCTTATCCACAGATGACATGATTCTGTACATAGAGAACCCCAAAGATTCCACCAAGAATCTACTGGAACTAATAAATGAATTCAGCAAAATAGCAGGATACAAAATTAATATCCAGAAATCAGTTGCATTTTTATATGTGAATAATGAACTAACAGAAAGAGAAATCAAGAAAACAATCCCATTCACGATTGCTTCAAAAAGAATAAAATACCGCCCTGGCTGGTGTAGCTCAGTGGATTGAGCATGGGCTGTAAACCAAAGGGTTGCCAGTTGGATTTCCAGTCAGGGCACATGCCTGGGTTGCAGACTGGGTCCCCAGTGGGGGCCATGTGAGAGGCAACCACACACTGATGTTTCTCTCCCTCTCTTTTCCCCTCCCTTTCCCTCTCTCTAAAAATAAGTAAATAAAATCTTTTTAAAAGAATAAAATACCTATGAATAAACCTAACCAAAGATGTAAAAGAAAGAAAATTCTGTACTTGGAAAATTATGACACTGAAGAATGAAATTGAAGAAGATACAAATAAGTGAAAGCACATACCATGTTCATGGATAGGAAGAATTAACATCATTAAAATGTCCACACTACCCAAAGCAATCTATAGATTCAGTGCAATTTCTATCAAGATTCCAATGACATATTTCACAGAAATAGAACAAATATTTCAAAAATTTATATAGAATCACAAAATACCCCACTTAGCAACTGTGATCCTGAGGAAGAACAAAATTGGAGAAATCATGCTAATGATATCAAACTACATTACAAGGCCATAGTAATCAAAGCAACATCATACTTGCATGAAAACAGACACATAGACCACTGAAACAGAATAAAGAGCCCAGAAATAAACCCATGCCTTTAACACCAACTAATATCTGATAGAGGAAATAAGCACATACAATGGGCTACAGATAGTTTATTGAATAAATGGTGTTGGGAAAACTGGACATATACATGCAGAAAAATGAAACTAGACCACCTTCTTATACCACACACAAGAATAAATTCAAAATGGATTAAAGACTTAAATGTTAGACCCTAAATAATAAAAATCCTATAAGAAAACATAGAAAAATATTGGACATTGTTTGCAGCAATATTTTAATGGGACATAGATCCCCAGGCAAGGGAAACAAAAGAAAAAATAAACAAATTAAACTACATCAAACTAAAAAGGTTTTGCACAGCAAAGGAAAAACATCAACAAAATAAAAAGACAACTCACAAATTGAGAAAACATATTCGCAGATACATTTGATAAGGGGTTAATATCCAAAATTTACAAAGTATTTACAAAACTCAATACCAAAAAATCAAACAACCCAATTAAAAAATGAGCAAAGGACCTGAATAGACACTTCTCCAAAGAGGACACACAGATGGCCAATAGACATATGAAAAGATGCTCAGTGTGACTAATCATCAGAGATATGCAAATTAAAACCACAAGGAGCTATCATCTCCCACCTGTCAGAATGACTATCATCCATAAATCAACAAACAAGTGCTGGCGAAGATGTGGAGAAACGGGAACCCTTTTGCACTGTTGATGGGAATGCAGACTGGTGCAGCCACTGTGGAAAGCAGTATGGAGACACCTCAAAATATTAAAAATGGATCTGCCTTTTGACCCAGCAATCCCTCTTCCAGGAATATACATAAAGGACTTGAAAGCACTAATTGAAAATAACATAAGCACCTCTATGTTCATTGCAGCATCATTTACAATTGCCAAGATATGGAAGTAGCCCAAGTGCCCATCAGTAGATGAGTGGATGAAACAACTATGGGACATTTACATGAAGTCATACTACTTGGCAAAAAAAAGAAGAAAATTTTACCATTTGCAACAGTATGGATGGGCCTGGAGAACATTACGCTAAGTGTCAGAGAAAGACAAATGCCGTATGATTTCTGTCATAAGTGGAATCTAATGAACAGACTGAACTAACAAGGTGGAGACACATAGATGGAGAGCAGATGACAGATAATTGAGGGGCAGGGTAGGGGGTGGAGGGATTGAGCAAAAAAGAAAAAAAACTCATGGACATGGACAACAGTGTGGTGATCCCTGAGGGGAGGGGGTGTAATGCGACTAAAAGGTAATGGGAAAATACAATACAAATTAAATTTTAAAAAAGAGAATAATGAAAGTAGGAGTAAAGTGGGGAGCTGTAATGAGATGCCTTTCCTCAAAGAAGAATACAGCCATGTGACAAGCCAAAGAATGAAATGGACTATTCATGACACAACTTTTCAAAAAATATATGGTTGTAACCCTGCTCACCTAGATCTGGAAAGCAAGAGATGCTATGCCTTGTCTGGGGCCATTGAATTAGTAAAGTTCGACCTTAGCAGAATCCATCTGTGCACACAGAATCAAGTTAAGATATTTAGTTCCCCTATAAAATGCCATATGCCTCCTATGATATCAGTGTAATTTTTCACCTGTGTGACTTACATAAAAGCCCTCCTACCTACCTACCATGGCATTACGTCTATGTCCATGACTTTGATCACTTTAATTTGCTCTGTGAGAGAACACCGTTGCCTCTTTCCAGGGAGAGCAGTCTTCGAGAGAACCGTTTGGAGGTTGGAAGGGAATTTGTCTTCTACTAAATTTGCTTAAAATGTCACTAATTGACTTAAGTTGACCTTTCTGGTTTTTATTGTTGTGACTTATTTAAAAGTGTGTCCTTTTCCCAAAGACCTCTAGACATATGCACAAAAAATAGAAATATGACAAGTTAAATTAAAACCATCAAATGAAAATTAAAATACTCTCATAAAGGAAAGAGAAAGATGCCAAGCAGCATTACTAGAAAGAGAAAACTGAACCAAATGGATGACGTTCAGCCCATTTTTCAACTGTTTACAAGGAGGGCTTGCTCAAAGTAGATGTTAGAGTAACTTCCTATAAAATCTCTGAGAAGATTTGCCAGCACTTATTATTATACCAAATCAGGGACCCAATGGCAACCCCAGGGAGAGAGAGGATCTAAATTACAATTCTTCCTGGCTGGCGTAGCTCAGTGGATTGAGCGCAGGATGTGAACCAAAAGGTCGCAGGTTCGATTCCCAGTCAGGGCACACGCCTGGGTTGCAGGCCAGGCCCCCTGTAGGGGGGCACACAAGAGGCAACCACACATTGATGTTTCTCTCCCTCTCTTTCTCCCTCCCTTCCCTTCTCTAAAAATAAATAAAATCTAAAAAAAAAGATAAATCAACAGAAATTATCCAATCTGAAGGATAAAGGGAAAAGAGATTAAACCCTTATTTAAAAAAGAAAAAATTATAACTCTTTTTATACTAATGTTAAGATGTTGTCTAGCCCTTTATTACTGTGAGATCTCATTCATTTGCATCTCACTCTCAGAAGGTGCGAGATTAGCCCTCAGTATCCTTAACATTTCCCTCTCAACCCTACTGTCAGCGCAGCCACAGAATGATTCTGTTTGGAAACCAGTGCTGCTCACACCAGGAGTGCAGTATAATGTAGGGTTAAGAACACAGCTTCTGGGGCCAGGGATCAGGGTCCACTGCTCAGCTCTGCTACTTACCTGAACGACCCTGGTCAAGTTACCTAACAACTGTGTGCCTCACTTTCCCCATTGTAAAATGCAGGTAGTAACTGTATACTACACGGACTTGTGAGGACTTAATGAGTTAAATATATAAACCCATAGGAGAGTCCATGTGAAAAGCAGTATAAGTGTTAGTCATTATTACTCACACTTCTGATTGGTTATGGGTTAATAACAGAATGGTGTTATATTTCCCTTTCAATTATCCACAGGCGCCTGTCCTTCACAAGAGGCCTCAAGAACTCACTGTTTACCAGATTTTAGCCTGGAGGTGGTCATACTCTCGAGAACTGTGCCCCGCTGTTTTGGTTGAGCCTTCTGAATTAATATTTCTTTAGGTAGCAGCAGGTTGTAGAGATGTTAGCAAATTATTTTAAGTATTTTGGGGGTGGAATAAATGATGTTTTGGGAATATTAAGTTATGCAAATGAAGGACAAATAGAGAATAGTACGTAATTATATTAGTTTACATGTGAACAAATAAAGGTCGATTAGGACAGTGCAGTGGGGACTGGCATTTTAAATTTTTGATTGTAGTGCTTTTAATACTACGTATATAGTTGCCATTTTCTTTTTATTGACACTTCTTGAACCGTGTAACTCCTAGAATCCGTGTCTTGTTTCTTTCTCATGCTTCTCTCATTTTCTGAGACCCCAGTTAATGTGTTTGACCTTATCATAGTGTAGCCTATATTGTTATTTTATTTTTATATTTTCCATCTGTTTAGTTCTACTCATTTTATTTAATGTTTTTCTTCTGATTTATATTTAAGTCACTGATTATTTCTACACTTGTGACTCATCTGCTAAAATTGGTCCATCAAGTTCTAAATTTTGGTTAGTGTATCCTTAAGTTATAGAATTGCCTTATTTTATTTTATTTTTATTGTTCTCAGTTTTTTGCCAAAGTTCTTAATCTCATTTTTTTTCATTTCTGAACATTTTTAGAGTTACATGAATGATGAGGGAGAAGTCTTTGTACTGTCTGTTATTTTTCCTGAGGCTTGATCACATTCTCTTTTCTCACGTGCCTCTCGCATAAGAATTTTTTAAAATTAAATACCAGATATCATATATGAAAGGGTACCAAGTAATTTGATGCTTAGGATTATGTTATCTTTATTCAGAGAGAGTTTACATTTATTTCTGGCAGGCTTCTATGAATAATAATATGCTCACTCACTTTAACTGATTTTCAGGGATTTAGTTGCCTCAAAGGTGGATGTCAGTCCCTCCAGTTTATTTCCAATTCATCCTTAATCTCAAAGTCTTGGGATCTATACCAGTAGGCTGTTTACCATTGAACAAATGCTTTCCAAGACCGCAGATTACAGTTCTAGTTCCCAGAGCCCCCTCACTCCTCCCCGGCCCACCCCACATCTCAGTGTTCCCTTTCACTAGAAAAGCAGAAGATTTTTTTAAGGAAAAATAATCCAGATATTGGCTACCAACTCTGAATTTCCTTCATCTCTGGGACATTGGCTCTATAATTCCTTCATGCCTTTAAGACTTGAAAAAAATACTTTGTCTATATTTTGAAACTGTTCTTAGCAGGAGGGTTAGTCTGAAATCTGTATTCTGGCATTGTCAGAGTTCGTATCTGGATAATTTGGGTGAATTATGGTGAATTAAGGTGCTTCTGTTAGAAACACAAAATTTGCACTTGGCAAAACAAGTTAGTTTTCTATGTTTTGATTTTATCTACATACCCACGGAGAGTTATCTAATAGTTGGTTTGAAATACAGGATAGCTTGATAAATAAGTCAAGTGATTCTTGCATTAGATTTTATATGTAAAGAAAAATACTGACCGAAGCAATTGTGTCTTGCTCAAAAGGTCCAAAATTCAGAAAGAATGGGTGACCCTTTCCTTGGTCATTTATTGGTCATGAGCTTGATACTTTCCCTTACTCTTCACATACATAATCTCTTTTAATATATTGTTAAATATTCCACTTTAAAAATTAGGAAACATAAACTCTATGTGGTCAGTAACTTGCAGGGGGCTACATCTCTGGTAGGTGGTGAATCCCAAGGATAAATCGCAGGATGTCTATCTGACTCTGGAGAACTTACTTTTCTGTTAATCTAGGTGCACTCTCTAGGTTTGGGAAAAGACACTACCACCATCGAACTGTCTGAAGAATCGGAGTCAGAGTGGGGAGCGCCAGGACCAGCGCTGTCACTGAGGGGGCCCGGTGGCTACAAGCACAGCCAGGACCCAGTCCTGGCTTCCAATGTCATTCTCCAGTAAAAGGAAGCTGGGCCCCCTGGAGAAATGGCTGATTCTAGGGCTGGAGCAGGAAGTGTACGAGACGGGCCTGGAGCATCTTGTAGAGCAAAAAGTAAGGGAGTGCTCAATAAAACCAGACTGATGGGGTACGTCAAGGGGACGTGAGAGTCAGCTGAAGGAGCTCCCAATGGCTACTTAAACAGAAAAACAAGTTATATAGTATTATAACCCAAAGTATAAAATAAAGAATCATGAGTGTATTATGGCCTGATTAGTGCCTCCCCTTCCCCCACCCCAATCCTTATGTTGAAGCTCTAACATCCAAAATAAATGTATTTGGAGACAGGGCCTTTAAGGAGCTAAAGGTTAAATGAGGTCATAGGTCTTAAGAAGAAGAGAAAGCAACGCCAGAAACCTCTCTCCCTCTCCCTCAAAATGTGCACAGAGGAACGGCCAAGTGAGGATACAGTGAGAAGGCAGCCAAACAAAGGAGCGAGTCCTCCTCAGAAACCAGCCCTACTGTTACTTCAAACTTACTTCAAAATTAGCGTCTAGCCTTCGGAACTGCGAGAAAATAAATCTGTTGTTTGAGCCACCCAGTCTGTGGTATTTTGTTAGGGCAGCCCTAGCAGACTAACAAAAATCCATACTTATATAAATAAGTGATTGAATAAATAAGTGCTGAAAAGAGACAAATTCTCATACAGAAGAATTGTTTTTCATTTACGTAGACACTGGCCCCTTAAGAAGGGAAAGCCTAACTCCCTAGCCCTTACATGTGGATTGTACACAGTGACTTCCAAAGAACATAGTGCGGAAAGGGGGAATAAATCTGGGGAAGATTGATATCATTACTGGGGAGCTGTACTGATAATGTGTCCTCGATATGACAGGATGAGAATGTCACTCACCTCTGTGGTCTTCCTCCCAAAAACTGTAGTCACAATCGACTCAAGACAAAAACATCAGACAAACTCAAACTGAGGGACACTCAGCAAAATATCTAACTAGTATTCCTCAAAGTGTTAAGGTCATTCAAAGGAAGCAAATTCTCAAAGTTGTCACAGTTTAAGGGAGTCTAAGGAGACGTGATACTAAATGTGATGTGGTCTCCTGCATGGGATCCTGGGACAAAGACAAGGTAAAAACTAAAGACATCTAAATCAGGTATGAGCTTTGCTTAATAATAATGTATCCGTATCGGCTCATTTTTTTGTGACGAATGTATCATACTTATGTACGATCTTAACAATGGGACACAAGGCACAGGAGATATATATATCAAGGACTATTTTTTCACGCGGGTTTTCTGTAAATCTGAAACTATTCTAAATTAAAAGTCTCTTTAAACCTAAGACAAAATTGTGCATTTGTTGAATCTTCCATATGACTTCTCTCTTGCATTGCGCCTCTGAATATTCCATTAGTGAGTATTCATCCGCTTTATCTTGGGGGGAGAGTTTAGTGTGGCTGCGTTTCTTCTCACTGGGTAGGACCCATCTCTGCAGTGCGAAGACCAGGAGATGGGGGAGGAGGGGTTGGGGGGTGGGGGAGGCCAGCTCGAAGTCGAGCGTGTCTATCTGTCTGGCTGAGGAATTCCTGTAGGTATACTTTCAGGCAGCATGTGCAGCTTCTATATTTGAAACATTCCCACAGTTTTACTCTTCTCTTCTTTAGTTTCTTTCTCCCTTTATAGAGAATCTCTGAAAATCCCAGAAGACAGCATTTGCTTTTAGATGTTTTGGATTAAATCCCCTATTGTCTTTTTCCTTTGAATCCTCTTGTTCTCTCTTTTCCCACAGAGATCCTCCCAGCTTTTTTATTTTATTTTAAGATTATGTTACTGAACCAGATGATTCAGCTTCATCCTTTGCTTCTCAGGCTCGGGGGGGAAAGGGCGGGGAAACGCCCAGGCTGTGGGATTTCACAAACACGTCTGCCTCTTCCCTTCCAGACCCTGTCAGCTGCACTGTTCCAATGGCACTCAGCGTAGATCCACAACTCTGAACCCCATTCCTCCTGGATTTTGTGCTGGCCTAAAACCAGGAACTTGCTCCAGCTGTACTGGCCTCTAATTTCTTTAACTCTTTCCTATTTTTTAGTCTGGTTTCGGGAGTCAGAGGTGGAGGAAAGGAGAGTCATTCATTCTTCACACTAGTGTTTATCAACCGTCTACTCTATGCCAGCCATCAGGTTACAGCCGTGAACAAGGCAAGTGAGGTCCCTGCCCACGCAGAAACTGCATTCTGATGAATGGGGAACAACTACAGACCACTGATTACTGCTGCAAGATTTATCTGCAATGTGTGATTTCACTTAGTCCTGATGGTGGCGGCACTACTGCTTCTCCGCATTTACTGAGACACAGGTGCTAACTGACTTACCAAGGGCACGCAGCTGGGAAGTGATGGAGACAATTGAAATCCAAGGACTCAGATTCCAGAACACTTAAATTCCTTACCAGTATAATATTGGTAAAATTGTTATTTTGGTTACATAAATACTGTCCTATTTCCACTCATTCTGCTCTTAAAAAAAACCTGTGTGCTGCTTTTAAACAATATCTGTAACATCTCATTATGATAATTCTACAATGAAAAAATAGTTCCTTTTTAAGGAAAATAGTGCAGTTGGCCATTCGATAGTTGCTGATGTAGCATCTATCACCTCCCTCTCCCATTCCCACCGCAAGCCTCCCCTGCCCCTCTCTCTCCCAGCCCCCTTTGCAGACCGTCCCAGGTGGCTCAGGTGGGATGGACCTACCATCACCTCTACTGGCAGGCACTGATTGGTGTAACCCAAACAGCCTGTGCTATCTTTCTGGCCACACGATTGGTAGGAATGAGATCAGTGTCTGCATTCTAATAGTCACAGTGATTGTGTCAGGTTTATATAAGGAGAAAAGAGCAGTGAGGCTGTCCCTCCTCCCGGTGAGGACAGAGTAGGTGCATGACCCTATCCACCGCTGGCAGCCATCAGGGAGGAGGAACTGACTGGGTCGCGGAGAGAGGGAGCCGGGTTCCCACGGAACCACCCTGCGGTCAGCCTCGCTTCTTGGCTTTTCAGGAATGTGAGTCAGAAATCTTCCTTATTGTTTAAGTCATTTGAATTGGGGTTTCTTTTAATTTCATTCCACATCATGCCATTTCATACAATTAATTTCTTACACTTTAGGTATATGGACCCTACCTGTTTAAGTAGATTTTTTAAAAACAAATTTCATAAGAAACTAAAAAAAGTTAAATTGTCTGAAAGGCTTCGAATATCTAGAGAACATTGGCAAACAAATTTGGGTCTCTGACTTATGTGACCAAAAAATAAGATAAAGTAAAATTTAAAAAAATTCACCTTGCACGAGTTACTTCTCTGTTTCAAACATGAAGATAATCGAGATTGTGAGTTTACAGTTTGGGCCAGTTTGGGGCCAGATGTAACAGATGCATAGTTAATTGGCCCATGATATGCTGGTTTCAGAATGCAGTGTCTTGGATTTTGTTGCTAAAAACACTCCTGTTTTTGCCAAACAACACTGTTTGGGAGGTTTGCCACCACAAACACAGAGAGCTTGCTGTGATAGATTTGTGCTTTTAGTGGGACCTGAGACACCACTAGATTATAGCAATGTGAGGAGCAAGACAGCAGCGTGCGTGTGTTCAATTAATCACACATTACCCACTAGATTTCAAGGCACAGCTTCATTCTGTTAAATAAGAGAGAAAGCAATGGTGATGTGATTAGGACTTCAAAATGCAAAAGAAGTATGTGTGCTTCTAAGGACATTTCCTCCGTGTCCAATTTAGTGTTTCGTGGAGATTTTAGCCCCAAGGGGACACAAGGCGAGAGCTAATTAAGAATCCGCTGAGATGTAGCACAGTGCAGCTCAA
The DNA here is from genome assembly GCA_004027735.1 of Carollia perspicillata. Lineage (NCBI taxonomy): Eukaryota > Metazoa > Chordata > Mammalia > Chiroptera > Phyllostomidae > Carollia > Carollia perspicillata. The sequence continues at coordinate 32,194 of PVKM010011559.1, forward strand.
CGTTTACCAAATTGGGAAGATGACTGGAGAGAGCAGTTAGCTCTCTAGTCAAGACACCCAGTATGTTTTCAGCTTCCCTGTCAGCTTTGTTGGCCCAGGATGGCTCCGTAGAATTACAGAGCAACGGTGACAGCTTTCCACTCTGTTCTTAGGACGAAATATTAAGAAAACAGAAGTTTGCCTGGCAGCGGTAAGAACAGAAGTGGTTAGAAGTTTTTAACCTTCCGCTTTTATTTCTTTTATCATTAACTACTGCATCTGACAATTGGGACATGAACAGGCATGAATCGTATGTTTGTTCCCATAGGAATGAAGTACATCTGGATCGCTGGTCTATTTAAACTAATGACGGAGAAACTCGAGTCTAGGGCAAGCATAACATTATATACAAGCAGTGCCCAGGCTCGGGGCAGACCGTGCCCCAGAAACCAGTTTATGTGGGTTCTATGGAACTTGGACAATATATTCTTTTGATAGGAACAAATGTAATTGTCAAAAGGCCAGCCCATAATGGCCTCGTAATGGAACACTTACCATAAAACCTAGCCACGACATTAATGGTGCTCTGGGTTGGGGGGGGGGGGGAAGTGGTTCAGACCACACTTAGGTTGCTGCCTTTCTCCCCGGCTACAGTAGGAAGGGGCCCTCCTTGCCTGCTCCGCAGGGACGTGGCGTAGTGTGGAGAAGGTCATCGATGGCTGGGAAGAAGCAAGGACTCAGCTCCAGAGGGGCATGGGACTGAGGGGCATGAGAGGGGATGAGAAAGCCAGGGGGTCCTAGCAGAGTAAGTCC
>PVKM010011560.1:0-33011 GCA_004027735.1 Carollia perspicillata
ACAACTAGAAAGTAGCACAGTTGGGAATGAACCTCAGAAAGTCTGCTCCAAAAACTATACTTTTAACCAGCAGGTTATTAGGCCATGTTGTGTAAAAAGACTGTTGATTCTGTATCCTCTGCATTAAACAGACAATGATTAGAGAAAAGGCAAGAATGCCCACCCAAATTACTGAATCCATTCATTTTTTTCTGAGCAAGGTAGAATTCTAAGATTAGGATTCCAAAGAGTTAGAATGAGGCAGATGAAAATATGAGCTATTCTTAGAATTAGAAATAGCAAATTGTGAAAACAGTCAGAAAAGGTCTCAATTGAACCTATCTCTACAAATCATCAAAATTCATTTAAATTTTACTCTGTACAGCTGGCCAATAAATGTGGCATACTGATAGGTTGCTAATATGTTAACTCATGCTTACATGCTAACTCTTTCTTCCTAAAGAGTTCAACTTTCCAGCATAATGGGCAACATGTGCCTCCCTTACCTGTGCAGAGGCCCGAAGGGTCTGAGCCTACTCCAGCAGCCAGCAGAGATGGGATCCCCAGCTCACCTCCTCCTTCTAGTTGTGAGATCACAGCAGGTTTGAGAAGTGGAAATCCTGTTTGGGGGGCAAGGAAATAGGAGAGAAGGGTGAATTATCTCCCATGGATGAGTTCCTCAGCCTCTTCTCAGATTGTCTCTGCAATGGAGAGGGAAGGTGTCCATGCCTAAGTCCCCAGGGTGTCCATGCCTAAGGACTGGTGGTGGTGGAGGACAGGGGTTCTTATAAGGTGTATTGGGGGAGTGGGTGGTCTTGAGGAAAGGCCCAGACTGTGGACCCAAGAGACTTCATGCAGAACAAACAGGGAGAATCTGTGCAAAGGAATGCCATTTTTTGAGCTTGGCCTGAGATATTCAGAGGACACTGACATCCTTGGAAAGACCTAAGATGCAAGCAGGGTGAGGGGGAACCTAAACATAACACTGTGAAACAGGAAGCTACTTTTTCCACAGTGTGTCCAACACATAAAAAAATGCATACTAGTCTCAGCAAAGTCCTACATTGACTGCAAGAAGGGCTTGGGGTTTGCTCTTCCCAGCAATCCCTGGGTCTAGGGGATTAGGAACTCAGGCTCTGGGGTTCCCACTCAGTAAAGGATTACTGGAGACCCCATCTATAACACATAAGGGAAAAAGAAGTCAGGAAACCCCAAAAGCCAGAATCTTGGTCCAGGGGAAGAAGCCTTACCCAGGGAGGCCACATTCCCATAATTCTCCAGCATCACATCCCTGTACAGGGCCCTCTGTGCAGGGGATAGGCCATCCCATTCCGTTGGGGTGAAGTACACAGCCACATCCTCAAAGGTCACCAACTTCTGAAACAACAGGTTCCTGCTGCCCTAGGGCCAATTCCATGGCTCAGGCCCTAAGTGAGGGGCAGAGGGCAGTATAAGGGCTTGGGGAGGGAGCTTGTGAAGAGCATGAAATTAATAACAAGGCGAAAGATTTGAGAAAAACACCTGGAAAGTACACCAGGGGATATCTTACTTCTCTCATGGCAAAGAAACCTCATGTCATTTTTATACTTATAAAAACTATAGTAGCATTACCACTCCCTCACTGGCGAATACAGCTCAGGACTGAACCGAGCATTCCTACTTCATCTCGAGATCTTGGCTTCTTCATTCTGCTCCTTGTGCCTAATGTCGTCCCTGTGCTGCTCCCCACACCTCCCCCTCACCCGCAAACCTTGAGCCACTCCCAAGGAACGGCCATGGCTTCCATCTCATCCAGCCCCATCTGTAGCCCGATTCCCATCACCAACTTTCTCATCATCAGCCTCTGCTTCAGAACCTCCAGCGGGGGAAGCTCAGCGCTGCCCAGATCAGCTTGGAGACCAAGGGTCAAGGGGTGGAGGCAGCAGCCCATTCTGCTTCCAGACAGGTCTTGCTGAAGACCCGACGTTTTCTGTAATCCTCTCCCATTCAAGCCCCATCCTTTCCAACTTCACCCAAGAATTCAGTTTCTCCTCTGGCTGCTCTCTGCCCCACTCAGCCTTCTCTAACAACCTTGGGGACACACTGGCAGGGACTTGCCCTCAACTCCTCTCTGCCAGGGTCTGTCTTGCTTGACTCTACCAACCTCTACCCAGCAACAAATCTAGTTCAACTTCTGGGTTTTTCTATAAGTCACTCACTGTGTGGCTGTGGACAGGTCAAACAACTTCTCTACACAAAATCAGATGCCTTCGCTGCCCGCTGCCACCACCCTTTACCCAGGTAAATGAATTCACGATGCACCTGGTGCCATACATCACTATCTGTGCAGGAATCCTCAGCTAGAACCCTGGGGAGTCATTCTGATCTCCTCCCTCTCCCTCACCCCCATCTCCTATCTCTGACTCTAGGTCCTAAAGACTTGTATCTGCAGGATTACTTGAATTACATACCCCCTCTTTAACAAGCGCTTCCCTTGAGGAAGCTGACACTGCCTGGACCAGTGTAATCCTTTCTGAAGTTATTACCCTGGGTTTGAATTTCCCTGAAAGTCATTCCCTACATGGCCATCACAGATCTCATAAAGTTAACATCACTGGTTCCATACGTGTCATAAGGCTGGGCTGTTAACAATCACACAGTGGGCCTTAGCTAGGTAACTCAGTTGGTTAGAACATCGTCCAGATATGCCAAGGTTGTGGGTTCAATCCCTGATCAGGGCACCTACAAGAATCAACCAATGAATGCACAAATAAGTGGAACAACAAATCGATGTTTCTCTCTCTCTCAAATCAATTAAAAAAAATTTAAGATTCACACAATGGCTGTGACCTTGGACAAGTCACTCTATCTCCCTTTGCCTTTGTGTCTTTTGTGGTGTAATGAGCCCAACATAGCACCTATCTGAGAGGGCAGGAGTCAGGAATGAGTGACCCATGCAAAGAGCTTAGTATGGAGCCTACAGCATAGGAAGCTTCAAACAATATTACTGGAGTTACTGTGACTATGATTATTCCCAACCTGCCATCCATGGAGTTCCATGGATGAGCTTCAGGGAGGTCCATGAAGTCCCTGAAATTGTATGAAAAATTTGGTTCGCATGTATATTTCTCTGGGGTAGAGGGTCCAGAGCCCTTATCCGAGACCTAAAGTTTGAGTCAGTGTACCCCTAGCCCTGAAAGCCTCTCAGGACACAATGAGACCTCATGTCCCACAGGGCTTCCAGTTTTTTAGCTCCCTTGACCCTAGTCCCTTCGTCTTCCCCTGAATTAGAAGCACAGCTATCCTTTACATTGATCTGGCTCCTCTTTACCCACACCCCAGTCCCTGGGAATCCCAGTCTTCTGCTACTTCCTCCGTTCACACCTATTCACGGAGCATCCTACGTGGTCAGCATTCACATCTCCTATTCCCTAGAGCCCTCTGCTGGGGGAGCCCTTCTACCAGAGGAAACAGAACCTCACTGTGTCCAAGACTACACCCCTGGCTTCGCTCAGGCTCTCCTGCTGTCTCCATCCCTTCGCATCGCCACTCTTTCCCCAAGTTCCAGTCTGGCAGGCATAAGCATGGAGGCCCTCTCCAGCTTCCCTTCTCAGTTTCTTCGATTTGAAACTGTTCAGAGGAAGACCTGAAGAACCCACAGCTCACCTGGGGCCAGGCTGTCAGGAGCACAGCTGCCATTGCTTGGTCTCCCTCTCAGAGAAGGGCTGGAGCTAAGAGAAACACACAGAGAGGCAGGCGTGAGGCAAGCCACCCAATCAGGAACGAAGACCTAAGACGCGGGCAGCCTCTGTCCAGATAGGAGTGTGAGCAGGAGGGGCCACAGGAAGAAGGGGGTGATCTGTTCACTTGCTCAGTACCCAGGACTCCTTCCAGCCATGACCCTGATGCTCACTACCAGGAACCCTAAGATTTTATAGTTCTGACATATATCATATACACAAAAGTATACCATAAAAATGTATGCAGAGCTCAAAGAATACTAAAACAAATACTCGTGTGAGCTCAAGAGACAGAACATTACCAAGGTCTTTGATTTATTTCTCTTTCTCTAAACAACTATCATCCTCGATTACATGGCAAGAGAAGACAGGATGGAGGGACTGCAGCCCCAGCAGAGGCCTGAGTCAGGTCCAGGGGGGCGGCACCTGCAAAGGAACAGCTGCTCCCCCACATCCTGCCTGTTTCCTTACACAGTTCAGTGTCCTCAAGAGTCCTAATGTCTCTACGGAGACCTTGTGAGGTCAGTCTTCCTCATGGCCCAGACTTACCTTGAGGAAGCTGGGCCAGAAGTGAGGTACCAGGCCGCATCTTCGTACTTTCCAGCCTTCTGAGAGCGAAGAAGCCAAGACCTCAGCTACCTGAGAGAGAGGATCACTATGTGATCTAGGCGCCATGACCCTGAGCCCCTTGTTCGTAATGTTCCAAACACATGGGCTAGTTAGTTTCTGATTGTCGTGATTTTCCTTGATTCTAAAATCAGTCTTGAAATTTATACTCTCCTAAAATCTCATCTACGTCTTCCAGGATTGCAACTTGAGGACAGTTGCAGAAAACACTGGTTTATGATTCTTTTGGTTTCCTTCATATCCAGAGCTACCTTGCTTTTCCCACTTCCTTCTTTTGAATATGTGCTTTCAGACGTTTTCCTTGGTAAGTGTCATGGATTGCATGTGTGCCCCCTCCCCAAATTAACATGCTAAAGCTCTAACTCCCACTGTGACTATATTTAGAGATAAGACTGTCAAGGAGGTAATAAGGTTAAATGAGGTCATAAGGGTAGGGCCCTAATCCGATAGGTCATTGCCACGTGAGCACACAGTGAGACGGCAGCCATCTGAAACCCCGAGAGAGCTGTCACCGAGAGCCAAATCAGCCAGCACCTTCATCTGGGACTCTGCCCTCTGGAGCTGTAAGGTACGTTTCTGTTGTCAAAGCCACAGAGTTGATAGCAGTTTGTTGCGGCATCCCAAACAGACGAATAGAGTGAGGCTGAGCAGTGGTTTGTCTATTTTAATGTCGTTTCATTTTCAATGAGCCAGCTTTTTCATTTACTTAGAACACTGCTCATTTTTGTAGTTGTTTTTAATTCATTAAGTTCTGCTTTCTCAGTTCGTTTCTTTAGCTCTGTAAGACACAGCTTAGGCACCACTCCATTCCTTTCGTCTCACTTAGTCCAGTTCCAAAAGCTTAGATCAGCTGTGTGCAGGTGCAAGCCACCAATGCCTCCGTAAGAACCTACACCACAGATCCCTGACTCCTGCCCTGGGGCTTCTCTGGTGTCCTGTATAATAACACTGCAGAAACCTGTGGACACTTGATCTCTGAAGTGCAGGAGAGTTCATGTCTACAAAGGCACCCTTGAATAGGGGACAGAGACTGACAGATAAATGTTTTCCCCATTAGCCTCCCACATGAGATTCCAAATCTGCGAGACCGAGCGCCAGATGCGGAGGGGCCAGACTGACGAAGCGCCCTTGGGTGGCTCTCCTTCCTTCTCTGTCACTCCCCTTGTCCTTCACTCTGCCCAGGACGACATTTCCAAATAAATTACCTGCACACAAATCCTTGTCATGTGTTCTGCTTTTGGGGGAAACTAGACTACAAAAGCCTTCTTTTCTAACTTCTTGAGGTTGCATGATTTATTCATTTATTTTCATACTTTTCTACTTGGTAATTAAAACCCGTAAGGCCATGTATTTTCCTCTGAATACACTAAAATTAGCCAGATTCCAGAGGTTTTATGTCATGTTTTAATTACTATTTTATAGCTAGTTAGCAACTGTGTTTTTCTCTGACCAAAGAATTGTTTAGGATAGTATGTTGTAAATTTCTTCTCCATTCATGATTTCTGGCTTTACTGCATGGTGTTTAAATAGCCTGATATATTTACTCCTGCTTTAAAGATGTTTGAGGTTTTTTGTTTTTTTAATTTTTTTTTTAAAGCTGAAGTGGCCACCTAAAAAGTCTATAGATGCTTAAAAAGAAAACTTATTCTATGTTGGAAGATCATGTAATTCTATATGAATCTAATGAACCAACTCTACAGATTTTATTACATAGATTTTTCTCTGTATTCTGTGATTACTTTTACTTAAACTGAGATAGCCAGTAAAGAGTGAACTCTCGAAAAACACTAAGCCCATATGTATCATGGGCAAATCTTTTCAAATCTTGAAAAAAAATGAGTAATTCTAACACTATGTAAACTGTAGCAGAGAAGAGCCAAAAAAAGTTTGCCAATCTTTTGATCATGCCAATGTTAGATAGGACAAGGGTATCAAGGTCTGGGCAGTTCTTACTAAACGCTATTCTTGTTAAATGTTAAAACGTAGCACAGCATTTTGCAGATGCAGCTGTAGCCACTTGAGTTTGTCCACCCAGGATGCGCTTGACCACCCAATCCAAGAGTTTAGTCAACTGTAGGAAGGGAGGGAGGGAGGGAGGAAGGAAGGAAGGAAGGAACCAATCAGCATAGAGTTAACCAAATCCAGACAAATTTAGCCAACTGCAAAAGAAGAAATCAATGTATAATTGACCAAATAGTGTACAAAAGTAATGGCTAGGCCTCTCTTCCAGGGAAAGAGCTTTGGATGTGAGTCTGTCTCCCTTACTTGCTGCAAGTAGATAAAACTACCAAACAACAACAACATCTGGTTCTTGAATAGAACACCCTAACTGGCAAACCTCTTGAGTTGGGTAACACCAGCACAATATAGATATGAAACCACAGACAAGTCTCATTTATGAGTACTGATGCGAAAAATCCTAAATAATAAGAAATAGACTCCAGTAATCCATTAAAGTGATGCACCATGCATAAGAGGGATCATCTCATGAACTCAAGTAATCTTTTGTGTAATGACAACAAAAAAGAAGTGTAAGAAAATGTGCCTCTGGTCAATACTAGGATACAAATTCATATACTTTCCCACATTAATAAATCAAAGCAAGATAAACATACTCCTCATCTAACAGATGCCAAAAGGTGTTTGATAAAATTCAAAATTTAGCCCTGGCCGGTGTGGCTCAGTGGATTGAGTGCTGGCCTGCAAACCAAAGGGATGCTAGTTCAATTCCCAGTCAGGGCACATGCCTGGGTTGTAGGCCAGGTCCCCAGTAGGGAGCGCACAAGCAACCACACACTGATGTTGCTCTCCCTCTCTTTCTCCCTCCCTTCCCTTCTCTAAAAGTAAATAAATCTTAAAAAAAAAAATTCAACATTCATGCCTAAATTTAAAAACTTACGCCCTAGAGAAACTCTGTATGTAGGAGATGCATACAGAATTATTCATCATCAGCAGTACTTTAATCGCCAAAAACTGGAAGCAACTCACATACTCACAGGTCCATTGAGAATACATAAATACGCTGTCATATAGTTTTTAACAATGGAACATTATCAAGCAGCAAAAATGGATGACTCGGTTACACAGAACAACTGGGATGACTTTAGGAACACAATATTGAGTTACCCAAGTGCAGATGACTACAAGCACTATGCCATTTTCATAAAGTTCAAAAGCAAACTAAACACATTATTTACATATACCTGTATATGTGATAAATTATTTTTAAAAATAGGTAAGGCTCTACTAGCACAAAATTCAAAACAGCTGTTACCTCTGGGGTGGTAAGCCGGGAGCTGGGCTGGGGAGGAGCACAAACAAATGCAGCAGACTGGTCATGTTCTCCTCCTTAATGGGGTGGCACGTTCCTGGCGCTCGTTCTACTATGACACTTCTTAGCTGAATACTAGATGCAGTCTTGTGTATATGTGGGTGGCATTTTTAAAAAGTACAGTCATCTCTATGATATAATTTCCAGAGTATATTGTTAAATTAAAAAATAAAGCAAAGTGCAAAAGGTGGTGTGCTATCTTTTGTGTAATGACAACAAAAAAGAAGTGTAAGAAAATGTGCTCTGGTCATTTATACAAAAAGAAGTGGAAGGATAAACCAAAACCTAAGGAGAATGGTTGCACCAAGTACGGGTGGGACGTGGGAAAAAGGAGCCCTGGAATGGGGACAGGATGGAAGGAAACTGGGTAGAAGGGAGGAAGGGTGACACTTCTCTGAATGTGTCTGACTTTCATAACCATAGTAATGTTTCACATACCCAAACAAATGAATATACATACATACATACATACATACATACATACATAAAGTTAACCAACCAGGAATGAGATGGGGGTAACGACCCAAAAAAGGAACCCAAACAGGAGACGAGCCTAACTGCCCTACAAGTGAATAACATAACCACACTGAAGTGTTATGTTATGTTATGTTATGTTATGTTATGCTATGTTAGGAAAGAAAAGAACTAAGTAACTTTGGAAAACAGTATTTTAACTAAATACTATAAGGCTATAAAGACCTGCGCTCAAATGCTGCCCTCTAGTTAGTGATAGTGGAAAAAAATAAAATGTAATAAACATTGCTAAGTGAGTCACTTAAAATAGAGCTCAGAGGCTCTTAAGGAAGTGGAACCTATGCACATTTTGTCCTGTTTTCAGAGCTGCTCTTACTTGGCTAACCCAGTGGCTAAACCAAAAACCAAAACCAAGACCTCTTGCTACACTCAGCTCAAGGCAGAGCCATAAACATGCACTATGCCATAAAATTCTTAGGACTGCTATATGGACATATACGGACTTTTACTTCCTTCCTTAGTAGTTTTCACCTGCCTCACTTCCATACTGGAATTACCCAAACCCTGTCAACCTAGCCAGCAACCCTTCAATTGCATGAAAGAACTACATTTCGGTTTTCGTCTTTATAAACCCGGCCTTTCTTCGTTCTCTCCAGAACTTAGTTTGGGTTGTTACCTGAATCCACACCTCTTGGGTTCGAGTCCTTTAAGACCCCAAATAAACTTATTATAGCCTCGGGTCTTTATTGGTCGACACTAGTAAATTTGCCAGTCATGAGGATATGAATTAGCAATTGTGGAATGACTTTATGCGTATTCTAGGGCTCAGCAATCAGTAATTACATGGTGCAAGCATTCCCAGGTCATTGTCGTCCCACAGCTCGAGAGTAGGGCCCAGTTACTTTCTGCAACTGACACCGCTCCAGAAGACAACGCCTTCCACAAGCTCGTATCTTCTACTCTCCCGCGGATGGGAGATGCCCTGCCTTTTCAGCTCTTCCACTGGGCCTTGATTCATGTTCTGTGTCAGGAACCAGAGGGCATACAATCCCAACCTGGTAAAAACCCCTGCACGACCTCCACATGTCAGAAGACTTGTGACTATCACCTCACGCCGCTTCCCTCCTGCAAATATTCCACCCTCTGGCTGCTACGGTACATCTCCCCCAAAGCCACAGCATCTTTCTTGAGCTAAGTATTCAGGGCTTCATGGATAGGACACTAATACAGGCTTCGCTTCCCAGGACACAGAACGTTTTCAGCCGCCGAGTTCAAGGCGGGAGTCGAGGAGGGGCCGCTGCCCTGCTCCCTCCTACAGGGGCAGGACACGCAGCCCAAAGCCGGAGGAAGGGCACTCCTGACGCACCCAGAGCCACCGGGACAGGGTACCGCCCCACCGCCCGAATCCCCACACTCACCTCCGCAGCGAGCGGCTCCGCGGTGCAGCCGGAAGCGCTTCCCGGGGCCGCGTCGGAGCCTCTCTAGGAGCAGCGTCGCTCCCTCTCGGTGGTGCCCCGGCCCCGGCCCCGCCCCCTGCGCTCAATCCCCCGAGCACGTAGTCCTCGCGTTTTTAGCTCCCTGAGGTGGGTGTCGTTCAGGTTGGTCTAGGTCTTGAGGGTGGGCTAGGGGAGGCAAGATTCAGAAACCAGAGCTGGATTCAATCCGCGCTGCATTCAATACTTGGGGTGGTGCGGGGACTCTGTAAAGCTGCGGGCGCAACCAGATTTGGGAGCCCAAGGACTGGATCAGTGGTTTACATGGTTATCAAACCCAAAGCCACCCTTTTTGTAACATATTTCCTAGTGACCACTTTATTCTCCTGTCGTGAAAATAATAAATAATATTTAGAAGAGCACAGATAATATAAACAACCTACATTTTAAAAATCGATGCCTTAATTGTAATAAAAGAAATGAATGTGAAATAATTTGTAATTTATAACACACGTCTGGTGTATCTCTCTGTACCATGCCCCCCTCCTTTCTTGGAAATTGGATAAAAGCTTTACTCTCTACTCTCTCTCTCTTTGTGAATTCTTTTACAGCCCGCATCACTGACCACACTAACATTTTGGTGGTCAGCAAGGGGACATTCTCTATTTCTTCCTCTCCTCTGGCCCGAGACTTGCAACTAGCGGAGCAGTGGGCAGCGGAAGCTGGAGCTGGGCTAACCCCCTACCCCTGTCCCCGTGAGGTTCGGAGAGAGGATTCTAAACCTTCTCTCCATCTCTCCAGTCTCCGGGACAGCCTCCTCACCCACATTCACAGCCAGCAATAGGAGCTGGAGAAACAGTATAAAACAACGGCAGCAAAATCCCGGTTTTTCACTGTGGTGCTTGCAGTGCAGGATGGTCAGGCTAGTGAAGTTCAATATGGGTGGAGATAATTTGTCCTTGGAGACACAGAAATGTCACCCTTGTGAGACTGTAAGTTTTTTAGGATAAATACAATGTCTCTTTTGGTCACACTGCATCCCTGGCACTCCAGCATGATAGGTCCTCAATAAAGTCTAGATTAATAAATGGAAAAAAAAAACACATTTCACTATGCAGATGTTTGGTCATGACTACTGTGGCAGGGGACAGAGGAGGTGGTCAGATATTTTCCTTTTCACTTGGAAGGTACCTGAATGCCGCAGCCACAATGCTGTGTCTTATGTTGGTGTTTCAAAAATCACAAGGTGGGGTCCACCCGAAATGGTGAACCCTTTTTATTAAGTTTAAATGAAACACAGTACAATCTTGTCTTGATGATATTCCTGAAGAATCAGCATGTTTTGCACACTGTGCAAAAGCACACTGTTTATCAGAAAAACAGCTTCCAAACTCAGGGGTTTTATGAGCAGTTTATACCCACGTGAATGTCCAAGAAGACAGCAATGTCTGTGGAAACTGTTCAACAGGAGGGACCATCCTGGACATCGCAGGATTGCTGGCACTCCTGGTTTCCATCCACCACCACCAACCACCAACAAAAAAATACTCCTACAAAATCCTACAATGAGCCCTTGGGGATGGTGAATGGCACTACCAGCCACTGGATTGGACCACCAGTAGGGCCCTCCCCCACCCTGACAGTGCTGGCCTTTCATTCCAGCTCGGCTCTCTCCCTGCACTGGAAGGTGGTCGGAAGGGCCCACAATCACCTCTCCGGCCTCTCAGCACTCCCATTCTCCCCCTCTCTCAACGCTGCCCCTCTTGCTCACCTGCGTTTTCTAAACCTGCAACGCCCTTCCCTTCCATTCCCACCCTCTGTCTTGACGGTTCCGTGGTGTCAGCTCAGATCCCATTTCCTTTGGAAAGCAAGCTTCCCTGACCCAATGGAAGGGAGGTCCGCCAGTTACGAGGCATCACAGCACTCATATGTCTCAGCACTTACACATTTGTGCTTATTCAATGGTGACAATTTATTTAACTATGTCTTCTCTGGTCACTGCAGGGAGCAGGGACTGTATCTACTGTATCTTGTTCAACTCCACTATCCTCAGCTAAAGCCTGGCACAAGGCCTGGCACAAAGAAGGTATGTAACAGATATTTGTTGTTGACATAATCCAAAGGCTCCAGCTCCCACTCCAGGGTAGAACCCTTCTTTATTTCTGTGTCACTGGAGTTAGGATATGTCTTCTGCCTGGGATAATTGGCCTTTGCCAGGAGCTTTGCCCTGATCTGGACCATCCCTGTTTCCTGGAATGAGCAATTTACATGGCTTCTCTCATTCAGATAGGAAAGTGGTCCCACAGCTGGGCAGAGTGACTGCTGGGGGCGACACTGCTCTTGGCAATAACTGCTGTGTCCACTTCCTAGGCTCAGAAAGCAGAACTTTAGCTAGGAATGAATGATTATCTAAGGAAGAAATTAGAACATCAGTGTCACAGAAATGCTGTCCCCAAATGTTAGACCACAAACCAGTCACCTAATTTTATAGATAAGAAAATAAGGCCTCCTGTATAACTAGGAAGCTCTGACTCCTGAGACAGGCACGGGCTGAGGTACAGAGTTCTACAGAAGCAGAGACCACACGTTGCCTGTCCACGTCTGCTCTTCCCTTCTTACATAGAGTAGCAGAATCTCTAGCAAGACAAAGATCCAGAAAAATAATACGCTTCCTGGCCCCCTTTAAAGTAAAGTGATGCCATGCCTTTAAAGAGAAGGGACATGCCCTCCCTGGGCCAATACCCCACCCCCATCAACTATGTGTAAATGCCATCAAGGAGGTGAGCATGTCGGACCGTGTGGATGAAGATGGCCCTTGGGGATGACACAGCAGCTAGGAGTAGTCACGGAGCTGCTGTATCTGCCCTAGACTGCTTACCCTCAGATGATACGCAAGTGAGAAATAAGCTTCATCGTACCTAAACCACATTGATTTGGGCTCTTTGAATCAATAACCAAGACCACATCCTACTACCCCTAGGGCTGAGATGATGGAAGAGCACACGACGCACTTCAAAACGTAGGCTGGTTCTCATATATCAGTGTTCTGGAAATCCGTCTCTGTACGGGGCTGGCAGCCACGTGTCCTCCCACCACTGGGTAAGGCTTCTTCTGCACCCTCCGCCCCACCATTCCAGAGCCTTCCTGCCCACCAGGGAAAATGGACAATTCTCTTCACATTAAAGCATTTTTTGTGTGTGTTCCCAGTATTATGATGACAGAGCAAAAATTGTTCTGCCTGCTTCTCCTCTTGAAAATTGTGGGAAAATAATAAAAGCCTGGTTAGGCTTCATTCCAAGAGTTTAAGGATGTTTAAATATTATAAAATATCCCTTTTTTTTTTGATAATGTGAATTAAATAAACCAAGCACTCAACCTGCTATGTGAAGAAATATACTAGGGCAGGGAGGGATCTTATTCACAACAACAACAAAGCAACCAAAAACATTTAGGAATAAGCTTAATAATAAATGTTTAAGGCACAGATGAAGAAAAATTTAAATATTTAGGGGTTAAACCAAGAAAAAAAAAACCTTGTATAAATGGAAAGGCACAGGTAATTTTCAATAGGAAGGGTATTCATCTTGATTAAATCTGCAAGTCCAATTTCAAACCATTTTTGAAAAAGAAATAAAGAAATTAAAGTTTCTGAGTCAATAATTTGGAGACTATTCTGTTTCAACCTATGCTTCCCTTCATTGTTGCCTGTTCCCATCAACATTCCTTTCTGTGAAGTCAGGCACTGGCTCTCCTTAATTTGACCCTGATACTCTCTTCTGCCCCAAAGGAGCTAATCTGTCTCCTCAAACCCCATACTTCTGTTACTGAGACACAGCTGCCCCAGAGACCTCCAGTCTCCAAGGCAATACTGCGACGGCCAGAACATGGGCCCTGAAGCCAGACTGCCTGTTGGAATTCCTGCTGCCCCACTTCCAGTGTCCTTGGATGACCTAATTCATCCATCCCCTCCGCTGTAACAATGAGCTCATTGCAACACCTACTTCATAAAGTTGTTGTGTTAAGTTAGGAAAGTATCTGACATACGGCAAGTGCCAAACAACATTACTGCTGTGACAGCCATTCATTAAAGAACAGCTCCAGCTGCTGCAGCGACATGTGAGGCCAAGCCCCTGACCCTGCTTATTCTAACCCACTGTCTTTTTCCTGAGTGACTTCTGAATGTCCTGGTCTCAAAATGACCGCCCTAGAAGTAACCCAAATGCCTACTGCCAGTGGGCAATAAATTATGGTATATTCAGGTAATGGAACACCACGCAGCAATGTAAATGAACCTATACTGTTCACACATTTATGTAAAAGTTCGTGGTGGCAGAAGTCAGAATACAGGTCACAGGACAAAGAAGTAATGGCCAAAACAGGATACAGAGAAGCAAACAGGGTGCTGGGACATTGTTTCCTGACCTTCATGATTATAAGGCTTTTTTTTTTTTAATTCAAGTCATACGACTGTGACTTGTGCGTTTTTCTGTGTCTATTATACTTCATTTTTAAAACAGTTTATTTAAAAAGTAGTCCCCCAGCCCATTTATTCATGGTCAGTCCAAGCACATGCTATAACTGCTCACAAGTAAGGAAATAAGGAAGTAAGGACACTGACAAGTAAGAGAGAGGTGGTGAAGCCATGCAGGCAGGTCCAGTGTAGAATTAGGTAGGGTGACTGCCATTCTGGTTGGCAGCACAAGGGCATGTGGGAGAAAAGAGGGTACAGATTACATCCATCATCCAAAGGGAAGGGCCAGCTCTTTGTTTTCCTACTGTGACATCTGGGCACTCTTAGGAGTGGGACCCAGAGTATTTCCTCGGTCCACTAATCAGATGAAAGGGCAGGATGGGCATGCTATTCTAGACAAACTGGTAAATACCCAGCTGGAAAAGCCACAACACCTTGGCATTTACCAGTTTAATGGGCAGGATAGCATCCATTCCAAAAACAAACAAACAAACAGAGTAAACAAAGTAAAAGTTTTAGGAATGGCTTTTGGCTACATAATTGACTTCTTTTAAGAAGGGATTCACCAGCAGCTTTGTAGTTCCGCCATAAAACCTTGGTCACAGAGCTTTGGCTGTTAGAACTTCTATCCACTGGTGTTCCAATGCAGCCCTGGCTGTTGTGTGTTCCAACAGGTTTCCCACTGTTACAATCAGGGCAGCTGCTGGGACTGTGTTGAAGACTTTCCCACACATCACACCCACAAAACACTTCTCCTTCATCAGGTTTGTTACCCCTGGAGATTATTAAATTAAAACAATTATTAAAAGTAACTATTACTCTGATAAGGCTCTCTGTTGCAGGAAAAGAAAACTTAATTCAAACTTACTTGGGCAAAAAACAAAAACGAAAATGGAATTTATTGGTTACTGGGACTTAAAAACCCAGATGTATCTCTAGCTTCAGTTATGGTGCAATGCAATTGTTCCAACAGAACTGTCAAGGGAGATTACTCTGCAACTCGGATTTCATTTCTGCTGTGTTGACTCCATTCTCAGCTTCCACAAGAATCCAGGAATTCCTCTCAGCTTTAAGACCACGGAGAAGAGCATTTCTTCCTGTAAACTCTGGCCACACCCTGGAACTCTAATTGTACCCTCTTGGGTCACCTACTGACATCTGAACCAATGACTAGGGCTTGGGAGAAGGAATGTGCTCCCGGCCTGTGTCACACATTCTGCTCCTGAGAAGATGATATCCCAAGGGAAATTTAATATACTACTACCACTCAAAGCGGGTAAAAAACTCTGGGAGGCCAAAATGACAAATGTCCAGTTCAAGTTTCTCTCCAGGGTGGGCATGCTCATGATCGCCGAGCTGGGAAGAAGTCCTAAAGGGTTTTTCCTAGTTGACACACTCATAGGGTTTCTCTCCAGTATGGAGTCTTGGACACTGCGGATTTCTTTTGCTAGTCGAGACTTTTCCACACTTACTGCATACATAGGAAGACTCTTGAGTATGGATCCTTAGATGCCTTTTTAACTGGTCCTGAGCGCGGAAGGATTTCCCATAATCTACACAGTCAAAGGGTTTCTTCTCACTGTGGACTCTCTGGTGCCGAGTTAGATTTTCACGCAAATTAAAGGCTTGTCCACATATTTTACAAGAATAAGGCTTTCCCCCCGTGTGAACACGCCAATGTTTGCTATGATAGGAAGTCCTTCCGAAGCTTTTGCCACACTCATTACGTGCATAAGGTTTCTCCGCAGTGCGGACTCTCCGGTGTCTAACAAACTCAGAACTACTGGTGACGCTTTTTCCACACTCCGGGCAGTGACAGGGCCTGTCCTCACTGTGGATTCTCTGGAGGCTGATCAGACTGCCATGGTCACTGAAGGCTCTCCTCCCCCATTCCTCACACTCACAGGGTTCCTCTCCACTGTGGATCCTCCTCTGATGCTGACTTAACATTGACTTAACAGCAAAAGCTTTTCCACATTCATTGAACTTGTAAGGTTTCTCCCCAGTGTGGATTCTCTGCTGTCAAACATAGTGAGAAAAATAGCTGAAACCCTTCCCACACACCTCACATTGGAAGGGTTTTCTATCACCGTGGATTCTTGGAACGTTTCTTGTAATATTTTTCACTGTGGAAATTTCCTGATGCTTTTTCAGTTCACACATTTCTGGGAAGCTGGTTCTCGGAAGAGCATCCTTCTGCAGACCCCAAGATACCACGACGTCTCTGTTTTCAGGAATTCCCTGCATTGATGTGGACTCATTGTCAGCACTGGTCTCAGTATCTGACATGACAAACAGAAAACACAAGTGCCACCTGAGAATTATACTAGAAACCAAAGAGCCTCCAACATTGTAGGACTTTTACAGATTATTTTCTCAACCCCCACACAGGCGTAATAGCAAGAAAAGTGCCAGATATCACACAGGCAGAAAACTGTTGAGGTGGGACAAGGTATCAGCGTGCACATGACATGTCAGATGGCTTCCTCAGCTCTTCCAGACTCTGTATCTGAATGACTTCTCCCTAGCATGTTCTCGTATCTCCTGACCTCATGATACTCATAGGCCTACTAAATACCAAAGAAGGGACAGGCTCTAAGAGGAAGCAGTGACTTTGAGGCTGGCAAAACTCAGAGTCAGAAAGTAAAACTGCAGAGTCAGAATGCAAAGGCAATGAATGGATTGTTTTTTAAAAAAATAATAAAAAATTTTTTTTATTTATTTTTAGAGAGGAGAGGGGAAGTAGAAAGAGAGGGAGAGAAACATCAGTGTGTGGCTGCCCCTCTCGTGCCCCCAACTGGGGGCCTGGCCCACAACCCAGGCATGTGCCCTGAACTGGGAATTGAACTGGTGACCCCTCAGTTCACAGGCTGGTGCTCAATCCACTGAGCCACACCAGCCAGGGCATATTATTGTTCTTTAAAAAAAATTCATACCCTGCAGAAGTCCCACAGACTGGAGACACTGAACACTAAGGGCACTAGGCCGTGGCAAGACCGAGAAAATCACAGGAGCACTTAGAGGAAATCACTCCTGGTACTCCACAGATGACAAGTGAACAGGCTCAAACTGCTGGAAACTGCTGTCTTGTTATCAGACTCTCGAAAACGTCTGAACCTCAAATATGTAGAAACTACTGTGCTAAGTAGACTGCCTATTTGGAATGGATAGAACACAGTTTGCTCAGATACACCAAGACTGCAGGGTACTCCTTATATTAGCAAGTAAGGAGACAAAGAGCCACGTATAAAATGGCATTTGTGTTCCTGAAACACAAATGTCATTTGTGGATAACACGTTAAGTAAAGTCAACTTATTTTGTATAAAACATTTAACTAATTTTGTTTTAACGTTAAGTTGAGTTGTCTGCTGGTTCACCGGGCTCACCCTTTGAGGGTGTGTTAAACGAGCGAGGCCCTCAGGAGGAGAGAGCTGAGACTAAACAGGGAAATCAACAGTCTGGAAAGGGGTGGTTCTTTCTCACACGGTGCCTCTTTCTCCCTAGCGGGCTGCTCAAGGTCACAAAATCGGGACTGAGCAATCTATGACGAAGACACTCTTGCTTTTCCTGCTGCCCTGTACTCCATCATTCGTCTGGATCAGAACCCCCACAGTTCTTCTAAGCAAGCCCCCCTTCCCAGTTCTCCAGTGAGTATCACCCCCTTCCCGCTGAAGGAACAAAGCCGCCCAGACACGGTGTCCTCAGCTTCCTTCCCTTCCCTTTCCACACCCCCTCATCCCAAGCCACCCTCTCAAGCCTCACACTTCCCGGTCGTCCAGACGCCATGTCCTCCCTCCCGGGGATACACTGCTCTATCAGCTGTATCATCCCCTGCCTTCTTCTTCAGCCCTTTTTAGATCTGCAAGTCTGCTTGGGCCTAATGAGCATCCCTTTACTCTCAATTTTTTCTCACAGGAATGTTTTTCAAATTTCCTACCACTAGTTGTATACTTGACACAGTGTGTAACCACCAAACAATTTTAAAAATGAAATACACTGGCCGATACTAGAATAGCAGAGAATAGGATTCACACACATTGTAACGCCGAGGGCAAATTGTGACTCCTGACCCTCCGGTTTCCGTGGACATATGAGTGAGTATACAGGGTTCTGATGCAAAATGTAACAACTACTGAAGCTCATCAACAAAAAAGAGTTTGGAAAACATCTGCCACTATTCCGTATATTTTCTTTCATTTCTAGACTAATCAAAATAAGAGGCTAATGCGTCCTGTCTCAATTTTGTCACCTCCCATTTGCCCCTCTCTGCAAATGGTCTCCCCTAAGCTGCAACCCTTGGCTTCAGCTTCACTGTGCCCTCCTGCGGATCCTCCTCTAGCCATCCTTGTCTTCCCTCTGTAACTAAAATTAAATATTCCTTACTATTTAAGATTCAGCCCTCCTTTTTGCTCCCTGGGGTCATTTCAGCTGAAACTCTGTAGACCACACTTGCATCTGTACTTGTCGATCTGACATTCGCCTCAGAATTTCTACACCTGCCTTCTCAATGGCCTGCTCCAGCTGTCCACTCTCACATTCCAAAGGAACCGAGGCCTGTGCTCAGATCTGAACTCATGTGCCCTCAGAAAGCTCCTCCTGTGTCACGTCTTGCCAGTGTTATCTGACTCAACTACTCCCTTTCGTGGGTGAGTTTTGATTGAGATCTGGTCAATTCTACCACCACACACTCCTTCCTCTCCCATTTTTGCATGACCACTACCCCCTACCTAATTCACTTACTCAAAAGTTAATGCCTTCTGCCCTGGCTGCTGTGGCTCAGTGGACTGAGTGCCAGACTGGGAACTAAAAGGTCACTGGCTTGATTCCCAATCAGGGCACATGCCCGGGTTGTGGGCCAGGTTCCTGGCTGGGGGTGTGCTAGAGACAAGGCAACTGAGTGATGTTTCTCTCCCTCTCCTTCGCCCTTCTTTCCTCTCTCTCTAAAAATAAAAAGAAATAAAATCTTTTTTAAAAAAGTTAATGCCTCCCACAGAACAACAGTTTAACAGGATTTTATGTCTTCGGCTTCCTTCATGCCAATCAAATCACACACTGCGTCAGAACTTCTGAAACACAGCACTTCCGGGCCTGTGTCACCAGTGGCGAGGTGACTGTGGCCAGGGGCACTGCTCCTGCTGCTCGTGCTTTCACCTGCTCTCTCATTCCTGTTCCTGTGCGGCGAGTTCTTCAGGACAGAGCCCTGGGGTCCACCACAGAATCTGCATTCCAGACGTTCCACACAATGCTGGGTGGGTAAGACACACCAACTGCATTCACCTACACCGTCAGCTACGTAAAGGGGGGTCAGGCTACGCAGCAGCCTCTGCGCCAGCCTCGGATTCTAGGACATTTTGCTTAGGCTTTGAGTCCTAAGCCTCACACTTCTGCACTGCTTACTAGAAAAGACAGCATACCTACAGACAGGCTCCAGGAAAAAATACCCATTTTTAAATAGCAGCCCCCTCCACCCTCGTGAGTCTTCTGCACATTAAACTGCAAAGTTCTTCACAATGACTTATTGTATCTTTTATTCCCTTCTTCAGGCCGGATGATCTACCTTCTTTTTCTCCCATGGTATCCAATGCAACCTGTAAATTTGGAGCAAATGGCCCTGTCCCTGAAGAAGCACGACCTGAGCTTCTAAGCGGGGACTCCTCTAGCCTCTCCTGCTATGCTCCCACAGCCCACTGCCTGCGCACCGACAAGAAGCATTCAAAACACATTTTTTAAAGCTTTTACATCTGCCTCCACAACTTGTGTCCTCCAGCGAGTCTGAAACAAAGCTTGGCACCCAGCAAGTGCTGAAAAACTGCTCCCGAATAAACCCATCCTGTCCGAGGAAGGAGGGCCACTGGGGTAAGCAATGCTGAAACTCAGAAAGAAACGATGGAGTCAAGAATCGCATATGAGATGCATGAAGTGGAAATAAGTTATCTTGGTAAGAGTTAAAATTGGTGGGAAAGGTTTCATGCTTCACCTATTAGGAAAAGTTCTCTACTTTATTTAAATCCTTACCAGCACGGTTCATTTTCAAATACACTGCTCTGTAAGCCTCTACAGTTGCCAGTTCTCGACCTGCCCCACTTACCTTTACAGAAGTCTGCGGTCCTCTCTGCAGGAGAGTTGGGTCACCCTGTGCCTCTAGTCCCCAAGGCAAATTCTCTCCCTCCAGAAGTGAGATCAGGGCAGATCTGGGCACTGTGTAACTCAAAAAGTGGGGAGAAAATGGCACCTTTCAGCCCCGTGTCTGCTATGTCAAAAGAGGGAAACCCCCAAGAGCCTCAGGAAGAGGCTCAGGACTGGGGACAGCAAAGGAGATTTTGTTCCAGGAGAAGCTGAGCATTCAATCAAGAAGAAACCGACCTCTTCCCATATAAGAGGAGGTAAGTTAGTGAGACCCTGCAAGACAGGTGCAAACAGAGGGAAGGGGTCACATCTTTCCCAAGACAATGGGGGGATAGCAACGAGCTGAGAGCTTGGCTCTGGCAACAGAAACCACCTATTCCTTACTGTGCAGAGCCCCTCAGAGGATGGGCTACTCTCGCGAGGGGACAACAATTCCCTACATTGGGACCAAACTGACCCAAGACCTTTCCCTACCACCCAGCAATCTCTGAAGTGGGTCATTTGGCCTCAGCCCCGGAGCCGTGCAGCGGGAGGTACCAGAGACAACCCCTCCTTCCCCACACCGTGCCCCAGCTAGTAGGGAAAAAGAAGGAAGCAAGAAAACAGAGATCTGAGTCCCAGGAGGAAAGCGGCCTTACCCAGGGATGTCAAGTTCCCATAATTCTCCAGCATCACACTTCTGTGCAGGGCCTGCTGTGCAGAGGAAAGACCAGGCCGCTGTGCCTGAGAAAAGTCCACAGCCACATCCTCGAAGGTCACCACCCGCTGAGACAAGAGGTTCCTGCTGCCTGGAAGCCAATTCTCTGACTCAGGGCCGGAGCGTGGGACACAGAGGACAGTATGGGGGGGGGTCCTTATTAGGGAAGGCTGATGAGAAGAGGTGAAAGAACTGCGTGTTGGACCCTTAAATGACTGTTTCTACAACCAAAAATCTGGATTTCTCTCACTATCAGAAGAGCTTCCATTAGGACATAAAATTCACTGTTACTATAAAACATGATAAAAAATTTTTCAAAAACCCTGGGAAGTCTCCCATTAATGAACCTTCCCAGAGAAAAATCTCCTTGATTTTGTTAATACTGTCAGTGTTTTACTGTCACACCTACAAGTGGGCAATCAGCTTCAATATGCCCAGACACTTGCTCACAGGTGGCATCTCACCACTGACCTGTCCCCGTGTCACTAGCCCCAGTGCCCAGCCAATCCATCTGCTCCCCATACTCTGCCCCAAACCTCAAGCCCCCATAACAAGAACAGAGTCATGGTTTGCCATGACGAGCCCCTATCACCCAACCCCCGTCTGTCGCTAGAAGGGGATGTGCTGCCTGTGCTTGAGAACGCCCAGCAGAGGGAGCTCCGTGCCACCTGAGGGGGCAGCCTTGCATTCTGCTTTCTGATGCAGAATATTCTCTTGGGAGAATATGCTTCTGGAATCAAACTGCTGCTGGGTAGGTCCTTTGGTCACTTTTTATACCCCAAGGCCATCTGTAACAGCTTCTGCCAACCGAGCCCCAAGTTTTTTCATAGCCATCCTTCCCTCTCCCTGAAGGCACCAAGTCTACCCTCCCAGAAAGCTCCAGCATCTGGTTTAGACCCTCTACTCGCTCCTCCGACTTCACTATCACACTTGGCTACCTGAACATGCGGTGAACATCCTCCCACTGTCCAGCGCCCCGGCACTGCCTCAGACTCTGCTGACCCAATGTGTCTGACCCCCATCTAACACCGAACTCAGCTGCTCCCCTGAACAGGCTCCCTCTCTAATTTGTGTAAACTAATAAACACAGTGCGTGACAATTTTCTTTCCCTATCTCAGTTGATAGCACCAACTTCAGCACCCCCATCTCCTGTATCAGAAACAAGATTCATCCTAGACTGACTCGCCCCAGTCACTGCTCACTTCTAACAGTTGGTAATCAAATCCTGCCAATTTTATTGCCAAGATATTTCTGGAATCTGACTCTTCATCATCAAGGTAAAATCAGTACCCTGTTCAATAGATGGGAACACTTTAACAGCTGCCATTCCAGGCTGCCCTGCACTGAATCCATCCATCCACTGCCGGCACCTACAATGACCTGCTTTAAATGACAACCTGACCCACCCAAGTGAATGACTTAGTGAGTCACCACTAACCATAACAGTGGTTCTCAAAGTGTGGTCCCCAGAGCAGCAGCATCTGATAATTTGTGGGAGAGGCAAACGGGTACCCATCACCGGCCCCCAAGAGCAATTTTTGTATCAAGAGCCCTCCGGGTGATTATGGTGCACACTCAAGTCTGAGAAAGCTGGGCTAGAAGAAAAAAATCCAAGCTCAGGGAATTCAGCTGTATCAGGTGACCAGAAGGCGGTGAGGAGGGCGGCACAAGACCATACACAGGAAAACTAGCTGGGAAGCTCTGCAAGCAAAATCTCAGAGAAGAAACAAGTCCTGAATGAAGGCAATATAAACATGGGACGAGTGGAAGAGACAGTGGGCAGAAGCAATCGGACTTGGCGACTCTCTGGAAGCGGTGCCTAGGAAGAAGAGTCAACGAGCACTCAGCAATCTGGAAACGAAGCGGTGAGGACTTCAGGTGGAAACCGCTTCGTTTCCAGATTGCTATACCAGTGACTCGCCAGTACTTACAGAAGACCAGAAGAGGGTGGGAGCTACAAGGAACACGACATATCAGTGGAAGATTTCCGACATTCTGCCCGATGTCAGAAATCCAGGACTGGCACTTGGGATATGGTGCTTGGATGCTAAGTTACTGGATAAATACGCCCCAGGAAGGAAATGGTAGAGCGACACTCAGCAACTCGTCAGTCTCAAAACATGAACTACAACTCAAAAAGGCAGTTTCCCTGTCCCACAAGTGTAAGGTGCTTAATGCCCCCTCTGCAAATGAAATCAGTTAAGATGCAAAGAGTTCAAGCGACTGGCTCAAGGCCACTGACGGGACCTCTGATTCTGGGGGTCCTGTCCTAGCACAGACGTTTCCCATTGTAGCCCCTGCCTTGCCTTCGCCAGCAGTGCTGGCCTCAAGGAGGATATATTTTCCTTGACTCTGAAACCAAAACTTCTTTAGGAGGATAAATGATATAAGCTCCTTTTTTTCTTGTCTTCTTCCTGCCACTCTTCTGTCACCACTTCCCAGGACCCTTGCCACCAGATACTTACAGCACTAGCCTGACCCTTTCATTCTCACAGACCCCTCTAAACCCGGGGACCCTCCAGCCCAGCAGAAACCCTCAGAGTGTAGGAGGCTACAACCCCACTTGCCAGGACACTCTCCCCAGCGACCGCCTGGTGGGCTCTGGCTGCTGCTCGACCCCTCACCATCCAGCACCTAGTCCTACTGCAGAGCAGCAACAAGGGTCTTCCTGCTGCTTTGGCTCCAACACTTTTGCCAGAATCATCCCTCTCATTGCCCACTGCCTTCAAATCAGATCTCTCGAAGGCTGGCCTGAGGGACTCCCATCTCACCTGGTGCCAAGTTTTCCAAGGCATGGCTGTCATCCCCTGGGCTCCCTCTCCGTGAAGGGCAGGGACTGAGGGCAGAAGCAAAAAGAACCATGAGTGAATCTGGCCCAGTCAAGGGGTCTCCTTTAAACCAACAAATGTGCCAATAATAGCAGCAGTTGTTTACTAAATGCCCACTGGGTAAGTGGTATATAAATATTTTCGTTTTTTAATCCACACCATGGATCCAGACCATACCACGAAGTTGTCAACGTAAGAAACATTCAAACCTGTAAAGAATCTTTTTGAGTTTACTTGAGCCAAACTGACAATTGCCAGGAAGCAAAATCTCAAAAGACTGAGAAACGCCCCGGAGAATGGCAGTTTAGCACCTTATTTTATACATCACAGTCGAAAGAGAAGTTGAAGGGGATTACAGGAAATCCACTGGTGACAGATTAGGGAGGTTGGAAAAAGCAAAGGGGGGAACCTGTGGCGTTGGATAAAAAGTAAAATGATAGATGCTTACGCAGGTTTAAATTAGGAGGAAAGATTCTGAAAGGTGCCCTCAGGCACCAGAGCGTGAGCTACCTGACAGCAGACAACGCTGTCTGTCCTGGGCAGGACACGAGCACAGGGCGAACACGAATGAGCACACACAGAGCAAAAGACACTGAAAAATGAGGAGCAAAACCTAACGAGAGGAAACCCAGACCTTCATTTTAAAAAATATAATTTTATTGGGAAACTAAAAGATTAAAGAAAATAGAAACAAATACCCAATTTTTAAGATTTTTATTTACTTTTAGAGAGAGGGGAAGAGAAGGAGAAAGAGGAGAGAAACATTGATATGTGAGAGAAACATGGATTGTTTGCCTCTTGCACATCCCCAGCTGGGGACCTGGCCAGCAACCCAGGCATGTGCCCTGGCTGGGAATCGAACCAGCAACCTTTCAGTTTGCAGGCTGGCACTCAATCCACTGAGACACATCAGCCAGGGCAGCAAATACCATATTTTTGGATGAAAAATACACATCTTCTCACTCAGTAACTACAATAATCCTCTGAACCTTTTCTTTTTCACAAATGAGAGAACAAGGCTAATAGAATAACTTTCTCTACCAAGGTCAATGTTGGTGGATGGATGAACTTGGATCCCAAGTCAGATCAGCAAGATTCCAAAGGCCATGCTTTTAATAACTACATTAAGTTGCTTCCAATCTAATCCCAGCAGGATTTCTCTTGGAACCTGATAAAGTGATTCAAAGGTGAATATGGAAGAATAGATCAGTAGCTAAGAAAATTCAGAAGAATCTCAGAGGAAGTCTTCCTTTTCTTGGACCTTGGCACAAGCATCTTTTTTGTACATCATCCCATTCTAGGACCCAGTGATGACCACAAAGGACCCTGACAAGCCAACTCAACATGCCAGAATGTATGGCTTATTACTTTAATTATATGTCCTATGAACACTCTGTGTTCTTGTTAAGCAGTCACATTCTACCAAAGAGCCAGCATCTTCCCTAAAGAAACTCATTGCAAGCTCTAGCTTCCTGCTAGGCTCATCTGTGCCACCCTTCCCCTCAGTTTAGCCACTCCGGCCTGCTTTCAGTTTCCTCTACTCTGCCAATTCAGGGCCTTAGTACCTGCTCTGTGTGAACCACTCTTCTCCAGCTTTAGAACCATTGTAACTGATCCTGTCCACCTGCAGTACTCTCCAGGGGCCTGAACCCCTCTTCACTGAGGTAATGCCAGCCCATCCTTCCCATCAGCCCCTACAGACCAGGGCAGGTCCCCATACTACACACTCCACTAGTCCTGTATTCCCTTTCCTGTATACCACATCTCCTAGTTTGAGATTATACATGGACTTGTGTTTTCTTCCTTCAACAACATTTATTGCATACTTATTTTATTCCAGGCCAAGTGTGAGATACAGTAGAGAAAGAAACAGCGGTGTGATCCCTTTCTTCACTGAGCTTGGTTTAGACTAAAGGAAACACACGTATTACTCAAAGATTCTCGTAAATAACTTTAAGATCACAATGCGACTAGTGTCAGGGAGGATCTAGTCTGGATAAGACTTAGTAGGCGTTAACTAGATTAAAAGGAAAAACCTTTACAAAAGTGACAACAAATGCAAAAGCGTGTTCTGGAAGTGAAAGTCCAGGATGACACAAGGGGAGTGTGCTTCAGCACGAGGTGAGAAAGCTGCACGAGACCACGCCACGCAGGGCCTTGTGCAGCTACTTGGCTACGACCAGGTGGGGTGAAATGATCAGATTTGATTAGTATGGAACTCTCCCATTAAACTCAAAGCTCCCTGAGGTCAGGCCCTACACCCTGTCTCATTCATAGCTGCATCCCGGGAACCTAGAACAGCGACTTGCCCTTAGTTGCTCAGTAACTGTTGTTAGCCCAATGAAGGGAGCAACTGTGTGGTTGTGCCAGGGACATCGCACATCTCCTTTCCATGCACAGCCTCCATTTCCCAAGCCGGCTGGGGCGAGCGAAAGCACCTGAGGGAGGACGGGAGGACGGCACTGGCTCGCAGCCTGTCTCCAAAAGCTTCCACCGCAGCAGCAGGGCCAAAGGCGACAGCCTTCCCTAAGAGCGCAGGGGGAGTCGCTGCTGACAAAGCCAACACTCACCTGCGGAAAGCTGCAAAGCCCAGCAGGACAAGAAGTGCATCACACTGCAGCCCCCCCGCCAGCCTCCCAGGCTCCCTCTTTTGGTCCTCGGAGTGTGCGGCTCTGCAGCTCCCTGGACTCCTGGTGGGAGCTCTCAAACGAGGGATCCGCAGAGCCCGGGAGAGGAGAGAAAGCTGATGATGCTTGTTTTCGCTCATCTCTAACGGAAATTTATCACTTCCTTCAATCACGTGCTGGCAACAAACCATAGTAGTGCCAGCATTACCTGTGATTTTGTCAGTAATAGAAACCACAGCTATTTTCATGTCACGTTACAGTTGATGTAGATATCTCAAAATTTGGGCTGTTCTCATCACTAATTTGTCGATGCAAGAAACTTCCAAATCTGAGTATATTTGAGCCAAACCGATGACAACTGCCAGGAAGCAAAACCTCAATGGATTGAGAAAACGCTCCAGAGAACGGCAGTGTTGCACCTTATTTTACACATTAGAGTCGAAGGAGGAGGCGTAAGGAGGGTTCCATGAAATCCACTGGTGGTAGACTAGGGAGGCCGAAGAAAGCAAAGCAGGGATATCTCTGAGACTGGATAAAAAGTAAAACAGAGAGACACATACTTCTTTTACGTTGGTGGATATGGGTTAGTTAACAGTTAGCATTTACAGCACAGAGAGTCTTCGGGGATTAGGAGAACAATGATGGTTCTGCGGCCCCGGTTCTGGTGGGACATTGAGCCCTGAGGGGTCTGGAAAAGGGATTACTGTGACTTTTCACAGGTATGTTGTCACAGATGCAAAAAGACCACGGACAGGCTCAGTTAGGGTAAAGATTGACCTCTGTCAAGGAAGATGCTGGCCTAGGACAGGACAATCCAACATGACTCACTTTGGGTTAGGAAGTTTTAATTTCAGACCATCCAATGTGGCTACTTTAGGTCTCTGAGTCTGTGAGGCCACCACCATGCAGGCCTTCCTTGGCCTCTTTTTTTTTCTCCAGAAATTCAAAATTATAATAGTTAATAGGCCTACATTTAGATATTGTCATTCACCACATTGGTAAAACTGCCCATGTATAATTTATTCTAGAAACTATTTAACCGTATTTTAATATAATTTGTTTTGGGGGTGTCAGATGTCCTTACACTGCAAAATAGGTCATTGAACAAGAAAAAAATAACTGCCTTCCAAAGAGGCAAAGATTTGGTCACATTAAGAAAAACTAGGACTAAGAAGGGACACAGTAAAGTGAAAACAGTAGGCATTTAAAAACACTGCCTAAGAGTTGTGAGAGGGTGTGATTTATGACAGCTATAAAGATTGGACATCCTGATACATGAAGGTGTTATTAACCGAGATGAGGAATTCAGAACAGAGGAGCTGGTTCCAGTCAGGAAGATTACAGAATTTGGTTTTAGAAATACTGAGTTGAGTGTACACACACACACACACACACACACACACACACACACTTGTTTCATTAAAATATAATTCACATCCCATACAACTCATCCATTGAAAGGGAACAGTTCGGTAGTTTTGGATATAGTCACAAACTGTACAACCATCACCACAATCGACTTTAAAACATTTCTGTCATCCCCCTCAAAACCCCACGCCAAGCCTCTCCCCCCAGTCTTCCCATGATAGGCAGAATAGCATTCCCCTCAAAGATGTCTATGTCTTAATCCCTGGAACCTTATCTTAGGTTACATGACAAAGAGGAACTAAAGTTTCAGGTGGAATTAAGGTTGCTAATCAGCTGCTATTGAAATAGATTATTATTGTGGATTATCCAGGTGTAATCGCGAGGGTCCTTTAAAATGGATGACAGAGATGGCAGCCTCAGAGACACCTGTCCCAGCGTTGCTGGGTTTGAGCTGGAGGAAGGAATGCACCAGGAAGTGGGTGGCCTCTAGGAGCTGGAAAAGGCAAGGAAACAGATTCTCTCCTTAGCCAGTACTTTGCATTTGGTCCAGTGAAACTCATTTTAGACTTAATGATCTCTAGAACTTTAAGATAATAAATCTGTGTTGTTTTAAGACACTGTTTGTGGTCATCTGTTACAGCAGTGACAAAAATTACCTCTTCTCCCCCACCTTCAGGCCTTCCTCCAATTCCAGACAATTACTAGTCTATTTTCTGACTCTATACACTTGCCTATTCCGGACATAAACATCATATAAATGTACATTAAGTCTGGACATAAAACAACAAAAAAGGAGTTCCCGTTGTTGGTAATTTTATCAGTCTTTAGAATGATGGGAACCTATCTGTTTACTTAGTAGCAGGACTTGGACAGAACTAGGTTATTTTGGCTGGGGGTAGGGAATGCTATACTTTTAATCTGCAAAAACTCTCAACAAAAGTCACATGTTACCCCAGTGAGGAGAACTTTTCGGTTATCCTTGGTGAGTGGCTGCTCCAAGCTGAAAGGCAGTGGGATCTGAGTCCCACAATACTTACGGGTGCTTTAGACAAAGTATACACATCCGAGTCGCACAATACTTACGGGTGCTTTAGACAAAGTATACACATCCGAGTCGCACAATACTTACGGGTGCTTTAGACAAAGTATAGGCTGCACCGCCCTTTCAAGCCTGGCCAGAGAGAGCACTGGCAGATGCCTCCCAGCAAGACTGGAACTTACGTGCTCTGTGTCTCCATGTTTTATTGCTTTTTATGGGTCTTTTTCTCTTCAAATTATTTAAAAATTATTTCTAAATTATTGTAGTAGGTGACTCATGGGGAGAACTAGAAGTTAAACATCATTGTATAGTTCCTGCATAGTCACATTTTTTTAAGAATCAGAGTCCATACTGCTCTATTCACTTGATATTTAGAAATAAATTCACACTAGGATTTTGTGATCTGGGTTTCCCTGACCTAGACTGTAATCCAATGTCCTTAAGACGTTTTGAATGGGGAAAAGCCTAGGCATCCTGGTTCACAGGCCAGCGCTCAATCCACTGAGCCATACCAGCCAGGTCAAGCCTAGGCATCCTGAAATCCTCTTTTTGGCTGAATGGTTAGTAAGTAATTTCCACTCTCACTTGCCTAGAAGTCTCCTTGTGAGTCTTCAGGATTAGTAAATAATAGCTAATTGGTGTTGATCTACTGTTCCTCCACCACTAAGGAAATGTATACTCATACCCATGTCTATGCCATCTCTACATCAAACATAATTATTTTAAAGCCTTGGCCACTCTTCAGAGTCCACTGGGAGCCACCTTCTCTCCTTCTGTTTACCTCGTGGCATGAATATCCAGCTCTCCCTCTAACTCCTACGTTATCTATCTTTAACTTAGATTATGAATAATGTAAGATCATATCCTCTTAGCATATTTGCTGCTATTCCTAACTTAAAAATGGTGGGTGAAATATCATCTTCTCTCCCAGCTCTCTGAAAAGCCTGGCCACGAATGGGATGGAGTTATAGTGGAACTTAACTTTCATGCACAAAATAAATTTTGCCTTGGCTGCCAAAACAACATAAACTAAATGTTCAGTTGCAGTAGCTATACTGACATGAGATTTGATGACATTATCTCTTTGCACCTGAAAGCGTAATAGTAACAGAACTCAACATCATACCAGGAGTCTAGCAAATGCAAGAAGGCCAGCAAAAGAAATAAAAGACATGCAGATTAGAAAGAAATAAATAAAGCTGCTACTGTTTCTAAAGGACATGATTGTCTACATAGAACATCACAAAGAATCTGCAAAATCTCCTAGGAGTAACAAGTGACGTTGGCAAGATCACAGAATTAAAGTCAAGGTACAATAAAAAAAAAAATCAATTGTTAGAAACTGAAATTTCCAGCAATAAAATTTCCTACAATACAATTTTAATAAATTTTTACATTTACAAAAGCACAGGAAAAGAACCCATGAATTACTTAGGTCTAAACCTACCAAAATATGTCCAAGATATGCATACTGAAAACTACAAAATGACAAAAGAATGGGAAAAAATACCTAATAGATGGAGACAGACACTATGCTCATTGACTGAAAAATTCAATACTGTTAAGATGTCAATTCTCCCCAAATTGACCTATATATTCAAAGCAGTCCAATCAAAACCCTAGCATGAACTTTTGTAGAAACCAATCAAGCCGACTGTGGAAAACGGAGGGCAGCGCAGTGTGCCGGCTGGAAATGTATTTGCCTCTGCGCAGTGCAACGTGGCGGGCACTATGGATTCAAACACCGAGTGAAAAAAATTCTTGTTCTCGTGTAACTAAAAGAAGTGTGAGGTCACAACTGCATTAAGTGTTAGGAAAGAGATTATGGGGTGCTCTGAAAACCCATGTGCCACAGAAACCCGGGACCATTGCCTTAGCGGAGAAAGCCTTAAGAAATAGAATTAACGAGGACAAAGCGGGGAAGCTTTACCAACAGAACCACATGTTTTCGAAGTGCAAGGCCAAGGAGCCTGTAGCAGAGGCAAGGGGAGTGTGCTGCAAGACCCAGGGTGAGGAGGCTGCAAGATGCCAGTCCATGCAAGTCCCTGAACATTCGGAAAGACGGTCTACTGCCCCCAAACAATGGGGTTGCTATGAGCATGGGCAGAGGTATGGTCGGACTTGATTAATAGACCTTCCCATTAGGTTGAAAGTACCCGAGTCTGTCTTATTCACAGTTGCATCCCTGGAACCTGGAACTACACCGCATTTAGCAGGCGCTCGTGGGTGATGGATTGCACTTGTAGCCTGCTGGTTACCCTGGGCCACACCTTCCACCGGCGGCCACACCCAGTCCCCATTTCCCACACGCGGCAGCCAAGGCGGTGCGAAGGAATCGGGGAAGGGCAGGACTACCCTGTAGACCACCTTGCTCTCCTGTGCCCCGCGCCGCTGCCCACCTCCCTTCCGCATGCACCTCACAGAGACTCGCGGAACCCAAGGCACCGCCCACCTGGAACGCTGAAAACAATCTCTCCACCCGCACTCACCTGGGGCTGGGGATGGGCGGCACTCAGAAAGTGCGTCATCCCTGGTGTGGCTGGCTGGCCGTGCTTCTGCTCTTCCAGCACGCTGGGGCTTGTCGGGCTCTCCCTCTCCCCCGAGCGACTCCGAGGAGGAGGAGGCTGCAGTCTGTCCCAGGCGCCTACAGTGGCACCGCGTCTCAATCTTCGAAAGAGCTGGAGGAAGCCAGAGGCCAACCTTCAAGAGCGCTGGTATTCAGGGACTGACTCACCACGGGTGCACTTGGCCAGCTCTGCTCACTGGACTGGGCCAACTGAAAAACTACAAACCTACATGTCCATTATTAAGACAACAGCTAAGTCAACTGAGGTATATCCCACACAATGATATACTATCCTAAACATCACTGAAAATGAATCAACTTGAGCTACGTGGTTAAATCTCATTTCCACAATGTCGAATTTTAAAAGATGCATAAGGATAGACACATCGAATATACCATTTACGCAAATTCAAAACATGCAAAAATAATGTTATGATGTTTATGGAAATAACCATATACCACAAGTTTTAAAGCATCTGTGGGTACAATTAGCGCCACGTTCAGGTGGTAAGTACTTCTGGAGCCACTGGGAGAGAAATGCAATTCAGTACAATGGACTCGGTTCCATCTGCAATGCGTGAGTCCTTGAAAACATAAAACCACCATGGCGAAGTGTTCAGCTATGAAGCTGAAGGGATGTACATAGGTGTTTACTGTTCTCTATATTTTTCCACACCTGAAATATACCTTAATTTTTTAAAAAAAATCTCAATAGTACCACTAGTAAGTAAAAACAGAAGTATCTTCGAAAATAACAGAGGATGATAAAAGGGCAAAAGCAGAGTCTACACAGCAAAAGGGGCAACATAGGACACAAGTGATTGTTAGAAACCGAAAGCACTGAAGATGGGAGAGAGCAGACCAAAACGTGTCACAATAAATGTAAACAGGTTAACATATTCTCAAAAGCATCAGTGCAGAAAATGGATGAGACATACCCTGCCGAGATGATGGGGTTATTTTCTGTAAGTCTAAGGGTAAATAAGCCTGTGAACAGGGCGACTGCCTTTACCTAGATGGTCCTCCCAAACAGGGGAGTTTGTTCCTAATACCCGGAGGGGGCTTGCTCTTTTCACTGTGGACAAAAGCCTCATGTACCTGTGAACTACACTATCCTGAACAGAAATTCTGCATTACCAATGCAGCAAACTAAATATGTGAGGTCTCTTCTCACTCATCATTCTCTTCTAGTTCAGATACAATACGTGCTTCCCCCACAGTTTACGGCCAATGTCCAGGAATCATTAAAGACATTGGGGACGTTAACTTCTGTGTGTTATATATGGTTTCTTGCACCAAACTGGTAGATTTGGACACTCCAAAAACAACTGGACACTACAACAGCCTTGGCTAAAGCCCCAGCTTTCGGTGAAGGGACCCAGGAGGCTTTCCGCTCTAAGGAGTGCAGACAGCTCCTTTGGAGGTGGGCATTGGCTGGACCCCTTGCCTCTCTCCCTCCCGTGCCTGGCAGCAGCATCTACAGACACTTCCTTGGTGCTCCCCATCCCTGGGCTGCTCTCCTTCCAGCTCAGGTTTGTGTAACAGAGCTTGCAGCAGTGAGGCCTCCAGGGAGAAGCAAGCGCAGGGCCCAGCAGGGAAAGACCTAGACGTGGAAACAACTGCACAGGAATGCTCTTCGCCGGGAGCACTGAGTCTAGTGCCCTCTTCTCCTAGCTTGGCCCCAAGCAGTTCTGGGCACAAGGGATGTAGAATGAATCATAAAC